>BDMB01000027.1:58393-142418 GCA_016859785.1 Macrotyloma uniflorum
CGTCCTATAACTGTTTACGAAATTCTTTTTTTTTTTTATATATTATAATTTTAATTTATTTGTGATTTTGATGTGATCTGCGAACAGAAAGAATAGTAAAAAGTGATATAAATGGTGTTAAATTTGAAAGAAGAATGAGACGGAGTGGATGTTATTTTGCAGCTTAATTAATGATAAAGGTAGTGTACGAGGGCTATGCGCTGACACTGCAGCCCTCCCCCCCTCTCTGCTGTTAAAAGCATGTGCATCTTTAGAGCCTTGTGTGCGTTTGTATATGCTGAGAGTGACGAATGCCTGTCCACTACCATTTCAACTGTGGCACTGAAAAACATGCCATGTTTTTTTTTTTACTTATATTCAAGGAAAACGACCCCTCCCTCTCTCTTTCACCCTTTTCTCCCTCTTTTCCTTTTTCTTTTCTCACATCCAATTCCATCTCAAAACCAACATTTTAGCCCCCCTCTTTCCTTCCTATACACCAAATGGTCCCAACCATTCCTATCATTCACCTGGATCAATCTCACATCTATCATTCATTTAATATTACCTAAACCCTCCATCTTTACAACCCTACCTCACATATTAATATCATCATCCTTTACTCCTACAACAACATTAATCACATTCATTATTATAAACATTTCTTCCTTTTTTTCCTCACCACATCCATCCATTGCCTCTAATGTATTCTCCGTAAAATCCTCCAATACCTGCTATTTCCAAATATAATCATTAATCTACCCTCAAACATCCACATTTCTGTTTTTTTCTTTTGTTAGGAATTTTCTTATTCTACATTCACTTTTCCTTCTTTTCTAGGTTCAATTTAATCCACAAGTAAGTGGAAGAATCCCACCATTATTTTGAATTCTCCTCCAATTAATTACAGATAAGGGTAAACTAGCTTTTCATTGTATTGAATTTTAACTTTTCATAAAAAAAAATGAACTGATGAATGTGTTAAAATGAAGAAAAACAAGTTACAACTCACCTTTAAACAAACCTTCAACAGTCAGACTGTGAAATCCTAAATACTGCATCTCGACAACAATATTGTAATAAAGAATATGGACTTTCTTTGAAATAAAACAAATTTCACCTTGTCAAGAGAAAAGAAAACATTAAAGAACCAAGAAAAAAGAAAAAAGAAAAAAGAAAAAAGAAAGAATAAGAAAAGAACAATATAACTTCTTGTGAACTCCTCCTGCAATATCATTATATCATATCATGTCTTCCCCTTAGGCAGAATAAAGCTTGTCTTTTCTTTCTTTTCATAGCACAATGTGGGTTTTAGTCACACTATATGTCATTCATTCTGCTTCTCCTTCTGTGGTGGCTGAAGACATGTAACTCACCACGATGGACGTCTCTTCTGATGGAACCCCAACAGTTGAAGACTGGAACTGTTGCTTGCAACTTTGGCATGTTATTTCCAAAACAGTGGAGCTTATCTTCTTGATGGCTTGCTTTCTCAACTCTTCAGCCTTTGCAAGTTCAGATTGTGCTTGTTTCCTTATCCTTTTGGCATTCTCAAACTCAAGTTCAGCGATCTCTATCTGACGTTTCGCCTCTTTCCTTGCCTCTTCTGCGTAAACCTTTTCTGTCATGGCCAACTTGAGTTCCTCACCTGCAAACTCTTTCAACCTCGCCACTTCCAATGTGGAATAGTCACTCACATTATTATTCCTTTCAGGTGGGCTCCTGTGTGCTTCTGAACATACTCTCCCTGGTTCGTTCCCTTTGTCATTACTACATGACCCTATTGAAAGTTTCAAACCATAGTTTTCCTTTGGATTTCGTTTTTCTTGAGAATCTATTGGGGAGGGTAAGAGCTGAAGTTCTAAGTTACGAGAGGTGGTGGACTTGTTATTGTGTACCTCTGAAGTTAATAAGACTGTTGCTGGTTGATCAGCAGAAGCTGGTTTTGGCAGTGGAAGTCCTTGCAATGGTGGGGCTATGGTAAAATTTGCCTCACTAGAGGGACTTGCGCTTGAAGCTGTTCTAGAAGAGCATGCAGGTTGCAGTGCTTGCAACTCTGGCCGGTGCTGCCGGACAGTGCATGCATCTTGGTGTTCTATGAAACTCTCCACCCTGAAAAGGACAAAAGTTTAGGTAATTAAAATAGAATAGATTTTGATATATATATATATGTACATATATGCATTATGGCTTCATCTTCTTGTCTCTGAATATATAATTGGCCAGGGAAAAAAAACTTGGTCAAACAAAGATACATGTGTATGATAAAAACCTTGTTAATTTAGTATTTCAAAAACATGCACTTATAAAATTAATTAATCAAAGGTCTGGTCCATGGATTCAGTGGACAAATTTCAAATTGAATAGTGTATTAAAATAAAATAAGACAGAGTGATGAAATTAATGAGATCTTCATAATTTCAAATAAAAAATGGAAAAATATAAACTGTTCCCTTCTATATATGGGCTTTTTGTTTGGGTCTTTAGTTTATCAATAGTAGTGTGGAGATAGATTCCCTTCAACTTAAAAGCTGTCATAGAACTCCAACTGTGATCCAGAAGGAGCGTATGTGTGTAATAACATAATGCTTATGAGTTTGAAAATTCAACTTATATGTTTTAGGAATTCCAAAATAGAATATTAATATATTAATAACCTCTAGAAGATGGAAAATCTTTCACATGAAAGGTATCTGAGATTCAGAATTTTTGTTTCTCTGCACCATCCTTGTACCTAGAATTTTAGGGTTTGACTATAATCATATATAATACAGTTTAAGAAGTAAACTAATAATAATAATAATAACAATTAATTAATAATAGTAGTTTGGTTTCCGTTATTGAGAGCAAAAACAATTGCTGAGCAGGGGCTGAATCTGAGGACCAAAAAACACAGAAACCGAGAAAGAGAGAGAAAGGTGGAAACTTGAAATAATGGACAAACAAACACAGATTGTGTGAGAAGTGGAACTAAGATGGAAAACAAGACACTAACAAACCTGGAAAAGACACGGCCACAGTCACAGGAATGGCCCCGGGTGCCACAGGTTTTGATATGTGCCTTGTAATCAGATTGAACAGCATACCCCTTGGAGCACTTGTCACAGACCCACTGCTTGTGATTGCTGTGCTTCCTTCTGAAGTGCTTCTTGATGCCCACAAGATCCCCAAGGGCATGGCAAGGGTCATGGTGCAAACAGCTTGGCTCTGGACACACAAACACCCTCTTCTTCTGCCCTTGTGTTTCCCTCTTGAGCAATTTCCATGGCACCTTGTGCCTTCTCCTGTGCATTTGAAGATTCTGATCCCTCTGGAACCCTTGGTTGCAGATCTCACACACATATCTGTCAGATTCCAGCAAGGTGGTGGGTGAGAGAGACACAACCTCAGCATCTGGATCTGCATAAATAAATACATATTCATATAGGAACAACAACAACAACAGCCAGAGGAACAAGGAAAAAGAAATTAACTTTAGAGAGAAAATCCAAACCCCACGAATTTTGTCTGAGGTAAAAGCCCGAAAGTTGAAACTTAACCCCATAAAAGGGAAAAAAACTTTACCGGGTGTGCCTGCGGGTCTTCTTTTCCTTTTGTTAGCCACCCCATTTTCAGATAATGCAAAGGCGGCATCAGAAGAAGATGGTGCACCAGAAGAAGCACTGTTGTCTAACATGGGTGGAATTTTGTGCGTGTGCTCTGAGGACTATATGTAACTAGCAGGATTAATTCTCAAGACGACTAGTACAAGTGGTGAGGTTGCAATAGTGGGTTTCAGCTTTACTGGTATGGAAAAGAAGATGAGGAATGATAGTGGCACAAGTGAAGGAAGAAAGAGAGAGATAGAGATAGAGATAGAGAAATAATAGAAATAATAGAGAGAGAGAAAAAAAGGTGTTGCTTTATGTAATCAGCTTTCTTTAAGGCTTTTTTTTCCTTAGCTTTTTCTTTGCCACGAGCTTTCTTGCTTTGTTGTTTCATTGACCCCTCACCTCGAGCAGGTAAGGTTGAAGGCAAGTCTTGTTTATAAAGCTCCCTCTATAGCGTGTGTGATTAAGGGATTTGTGTGTCTTTTGCTTGGGGCTGACCCAATTCCAATCAACGTTTCGTTGAAACTTTGAGCCCCCACACGCGGAATTTTGGACAGGAACAAAAAAAACATCCTCCTCTCTGATCCAACCACATAACAAAACAACACCACCATAGTCGTTGTTGTTATTATTATTATTATTATCGTTATTTCCTTCATGGCGCTGTAATTTGCATGAATACATGTCGGCCAAGAACCCCGTTATGCGTGACCTCATCCTCTCTCTCTCTCTCTCTCTCCGATCACGTGACATGCACGTGAGAAAGTCATTGAATACACCTCTTGTGGCAGGGCAGGATATCTAGAGGAGATAGATAGGATGGCAGAATACAATGGAAAGAAATTCAGTTATTGGTGGGCGCATGGCAGACTCAACACTTCCACCAAACCTGGAGACAAAACATAGAGAGATGTTCTGTTGCATCCAAACGTAAGGAAAATGGCAAATCACCCACACCACATCCAACTACAACATCATCAACATACAACTTAATTAATCAAATCACTGACATCAATATATCTGTTTTTCTTTTAAATTCAAATATGCCTGCTCATTTATTATGTAAGAAAGACCATACTTTCCTTATACCAAAGGATTAAATATTTTTTCATCTGTCATAAATGACTCTTGTTTCGTTTTGAATTTTTCAATGTGATAATTTTTTTATTTTCATTTGCATTAAAAAAAATTCATATTTTTCATAAAATAATTTTATAGGTAATATTTAAAATCAATAAAAAAATATATTTTTTTTTGTAAATATTTTACAAATTTTCTATTACTATAAATTTGTAAAAATTAATAAAAAATTATATTCTATTATTTTTATAAAAAAATTCATAAGAAATTTTCGACAAACAAATTTATAAAAAAATTTAAAAATAAAATTAATGGAAAATTCTTTTACAAATAAATCTATATAAAATTTTCCACGAACAAATTTATGAAAAATTTTCATAAAAATAAATATTTAAGAAATATTTAATGCGTAATTAATTTTTTTCATAAAAATAAATTTGTAAGAAATATTTAATGAATAAATAATTTTATTCTGTAAAAATATTTTACGTTCTTCTTAAACTAATACACCTGATCAGATCTTTAGATTACATTGCCAGATTAGTTTCCAATATGACAGATTTTTACATATTTTTATAATTATTTTATTTCATTTTTATAATGATTTTATTCTTTTAATATTTGTAACGGTTAGCCTTCTATTTTTATTTGAACTCCCTATATGTACAATCGTGAACGGTATCAACATGAATCAGATTGATTTTCTATTTTCTCAAATTCAAATTTGTTATGGTATCAGAGCTTATCCTAACAAGTTTGTTACGCCTATTGCGCCACCTGCTATCGACTGTTGTTGGACTACCCATATATTGGCCCACGTTCGAGATTGGACGTCTCGACGTGAGGGGGATGTATTAGAGATCCTATATCAACTAGAGATAAGACCAAATTAATGTATAAAAGTGGGTGCAAACATCACCTTATCGAGTCGGTTTTATGAGGATGAGTTAGGCTTAAAGTCCACTTCTATTATGGTATCAGAGCTCTCTAAGGGGAGCTTTCCTGCGCGCATCAATGGATAATGAAGTCACATATCCTTATATTGCTCATGTAAACACGTGCACTAATTCAGATCCAACCAATAATAGTAATGTATTTGTATCTAGATGGATCTTGGATACTGGTGCCATAGATCACATTTCAAATTCCCTCAGTCACTTTACTTCGTACAAGAATATATCACCTATCAAAGTGTCCTTTCCCAATGGAATCTCGGTTTCAACTAACATTTCTAGCACAATTCAATTCATCTTTCATCCAGTTTTGTTTTGACCGACGTTTTATTTCTACCAAGCTTTAAATTCAATTTAATATCAGTGACGAAATTAACCCAAACCCTTCATTGTAAATTGACTTTCCTTGATGATGTTTGTTTAATACAGGATTCCAATGCTTGGAAGTTGATTGGCACAGCTAAAGTAGAAAGAGGCCTATACATTCTCACATGAACGACTAAGTCCTCTCAATTCTCTATTCACAACACTGTTTCAGAAAACTTTTCTTGTAGTTTTCCTTCTAGTTTGCCTAATTTATGGCACTATAGATTGGGTCATCCATCTTTTGATAGAGGTCAGACAATTAGTAAAATGTTTCCTTTCATTTGTTGTAATAAAAATCACTTTTGTGATATATGTCCTATTGCAAAACAAAAAAAAGTTGAGTTTTCCTTTGAGTTCTTCCTCTACCACTGCAATTTTTGAGTTAATTCATGCTGATATTTGGGGTCAAGTTTTTGTAATGTTTATGGATGGTTACTCTTATTTTCTTACTATAGTGGATGACTACTCTAGACACACTTGGGTTCATTTGTTAAGATATAAGGCAAAAGTTAGACCTTTTTGTGCGTTTGTGGAAAATCAGTTTCAACCTACAATTAAAGCCATTAGAACTGATAATGGTAGGGAGTTCAAACTTGACCAATTTTATGCTACAAAAGGAATAATTCACCAAACAAGTTATGTAGAAACTCCTCAACAAAACTCTATAGTAGAGAGAAAACACTAACATATTCTCAATGTTGCTAAAGCCTTATTGTTTCAAGCTGATCTTCCAAAAATATTTTGGTCTTATGCAGTTTTGCACTCAATTTATCTTATCAACAGGATCCCTACACCGGTCTTAGATAACAAGTGCCCTTATCAACTCTTACATGAATATCTTCCAGACCTTACTCAACTCAAGGTCTTTGGATCACTTTATTTCTCCTCCACACTTGTTAGTCACAGGACTAAATTTGATCCTAGAGCCACAAGGTGTATTTTCCTGGGATATAAAAGAGGCATAAAAGGTTATATTGTATTTGATCTCAAGACTAGAGAGTTATTAATATCTAGGAATGTTATCTTTCATTAAAATATATTTCCATATAAACTGTAATCATCTATCAAAGATATTATCAATTGCAATATTCATTTGCCAACCTTTATTCTTATGGAACCTTTTGATTATGTTTTACCACATATTGAGTTAGAACCTGAAACACCATAAAATAATCCTCCTGACAGCAAAATACTAGATATAGTATCCGCACCACATAATCCTATGCCAGTACCACAATGTTCAACCAAGAGAATTCGAAAGTCTCCTTCATATTTACAAGAATATCATTGCAACCTTGTTGTTGCCACTGCTGTGCCACATCACTCTTCAAGCAAAGGTAATCTTTATCCTCTTTCTCAAGTATTTTCCTATGATTATTTGGCGCTTCCATATCGATATTTTTTTATGAATATCACCACTATATTTGAGCCCACCAGATATTCTGAAGCCATCAAACATGAATGTTGGAGGATAGCCATGAATCAATAACTAGAGGCACTAACAAGAAATAATATCTGGGTCTTAGTTGATAAACTGCCTGATAAAAATCTTATTGGATGCAAATGGATGTATAAAGTCAAGCACAAACAAGATGGGACAATAGAAGTTAGAACGATACAAAGTAAGGCTGGTTGTGAAAGGTTACACTCAAATAAAAAGTATTGACTTCATGGATACATTTTTCCCTGTAGCAAAGATGACCACTCTAAGAGTTGTGTTGGCTTTAGCATCCTCTCAAAATTGGTTCCTACACCAATTGGATGTAGATAATGCTTTCTTACATGTCGATCTAGAAGAATAAATTTATATGATTTTACCACAAGGTCTATCAACTCCTAAACCTAACCAGGTTTGTTTATCAAAGAAATCTCTGTATGGGTTGAAACAAGCTAGTTCCCAATGGTTCAATACTATCTCACGTGCTCTGCAAGTTCTTGGTTATTCTCAAAGTCAAGCTGATCACACCTTATATATCAAGTAGACAGAGAAATCCCTCACAATTTTACTAATATATGTTGATGATGTGTTATTAGCAGGAAATGACATTTCTGAGATAAATAAAGTTAAGCAATCTCTTCATGCACAGTTTCACATTAAGGATCTTGGAGATGCCAAGTTCTTCTTGGGATTAGAAATTGCATGATCCGCCAAAGGTATAGTGGTTAACCAACGCAAGTATAACTTGGAACTTTTATCAGACTCTGTACATCTCGGTTGTAAACCAGCAACAACACCTATGGATAGTTAAATTAAGTTGGGAGTTAATATTGGGGAACCACTCTCAGATATCAACTCTTATAGAAAATTGATAAGACGACTCCTTTATCTTACCACTACAAGACCTAACATGGCTTTTGCGGTGAACAAACTTAGTCAATTCTTATCTGCTCCCACAGACCAACATCAAGCAGCTGCTCACAGAATCCTTCATTATATCAAAAGCTCACCTGGGTGTGGCATTTTCTGTCCATCATCAAATACTCACAAGCTCATAGCATATAGTGACTCTGATTGGGCCGGTTGTATTGATTCTAGAAAATCTATTACAGGATATTGTTTATACATTGGTTCCTCTTTAATCTCATGGCGATCTAAGAAGCAAAAAACTACAGCAAGATCCTCATTAGAGGTTGAATATCGCGCACTCGCAGCAACAGTGTGTGAAATACAGTGGGTTTCTTATTTACTACAAGATTTGCAAGTCATTGAACCCTCTCCTGTGTTATTTTTTTTGCGACAATCGCTCTGCAATTTATATTGCTCATAATTCCAGCTTTCATGAGCAAACAAAATATATTGAGTTAGATTGTCATATTGTTCGAGAGAAGCTCCACCAAGACCTTATTCATCTTCTGCCTATCCCTTCAACACAACAATTGGCTGACATCTATACAAAACTTTGACACTTGCACCATTTAAATCTATTTTCTCCAAATTGGGAATGATTAATATACATTCTCTCTAGTTTGAAGGGGACTAATACACGTTGATCAGATCTTTAGATTACATTGCCCTTCTTTGCTAAGACTTGTCTAACTGAAAAAGAAAATATCCCAACTTACCCATTGGAAAGATATGGTTGTTGGCACTCTTATGACAAGTTGGTTCAAAGTTCTTTTTCTCCTTTTTACTCACTTATTTCTTTCTGTCATTTCTCCTTCATTGTTGGTGTTTAGGGTTTAGTTCCTTAACCTCATACTCTATTTGTCCGTCCTTTTCTCTTCTGTCATAAGTTTTCCTTTTTTTCAATACTTTATACAATGTTATGACATTTTTGTTTACCTTCTCGTGTGCTACATTCTCTCCAATTTGAAGGGGGCTAATACACGTTGACCAAATCTTCAGATTATGTTGTTCTTCTTGGCTAAGACTTGTCTGACTGAAAAAGAAAATATCCTAACTTACACATTGGAAAGATATGATTGCTGACACTCTTATGGCAAGTTGGTTCAAAGTTCTTTTTCTCCTTTTTACTCACTTGTTTCTTTCAATCAATTCTCCTTCGTTGTTGGCATTTAGGGTTTAGTTCCTCAACCCCATACTCTCTTTGTCCGCCCTTTTCTCTTCTGTCATAAGTTTTCCTTTTTCAATACTTTATACAATGTAATGACATTTTTGTTTACCTTCTCGTGTGCTATGATACTGATTTGTTGTGGTATTTAAAGCATGCGTAATGAAAAAATAGGTCCACGAATAATGAGAGAACAATTCATCAAGAGGAAAAGAAGAACAAAAAACACACGAAACAAGATGTGAAGAGAATATAATCTTGTTTATTACATCGTAGTATAAAATTTTTTAGAAAAACTATCAAAACTTAGTTATGTACATGTACAACCTTATATAGAAGTAAGACTGACACGACTTAGTTAGAATACTTTAAGCATGTAAATAACTTAATAGAAAAAGAAAAGTACAAGTAGCAATATAAGAACTATCAATACACTAACAAGCTCATTTGCTACATGTAATATGATCTAACCAAATAGACACCTACTTATCAGATGCTACAGGCTTTGTTAGACAATCTAACCTATCTATCAGACACAAGGCACTCTATCAAACGTTGTTCTAAAAACTAGTTCAATACACAATAATATATTACAACCTAGACATGAAAGTGTCTAAGACATGAAAAAGTTGAAGATAAATATAGAGTCTGCACAAATAAATATAGAGTCTGCACAATGGTCACATATATCTAGTCTCACTATATTTAAATAAAAAAAAACACATTTAAATCTAAGGGAATGGTTGTTGATTGCCACATTCAAAAGTATTAAAAGGTAAAAACAACATAAACAACATCTACTGTGATAGAGCTTACCAACTAACAAGTTAAAAAAATAAAGAAAAATAAAGAGAGATAAAGAAATCTTACAAATAACGATCACATCTCAACTACTTTACTCCCTAAAATAAGACATGAACTTGAGTCCTTTATGTATATAAGGAAGCACACAATTACAAAGAAGAGACGAATGAGAAAATTATTAAAGTGTTGAAACTTTTTCAAATAGTTGGATGACTTTTCAAGTACTTTTGTTAATACTTTAAGTTAGTATGAACAAAATTAGTTTTTACTTGTGTTCACAAGTTATTTTAGGATACATTTTTTATTATTATAATATTCTTTCTTTGAAAGTCATCTTTATAATCTTCAAACTTTATTCAATTTGAAAAAAATAAGGAGAGGCTTAGTGAGAAAAAGTACTTGGGATATTAAATTCAAGGAAAGTTCAAGGCTTGTAAAGTGATATAAAGTGTACTTGTTTCCGAAAGTTGCATTAAGAATACTTGTTATTAAAAATGGCATAAAGAATACTTGTTACTAGAAGTGGCATAAAGAATACTTTAGCCAAGAGTGGCAATGTAAAAATTGTTTGTAATTCTAAGTGATTAATTCAACTCTCTATAAGTTGTAAAGGAAAATTAGATGTAGTCCAATATTAGGATGAACCAGTATAAACTCGATGCATTATTTTTAAAATACTTTAAAAAGGTATTTGAAAAAAATTGTTAGACGATACTTTTGTCTATTAGACATGTTTAGTTTCTCTTCTATATAAACATACATTTAAACTTCCATATTTGTTTAAAAGTATTTATTGTTTATATAATACACTAGAAAATGAGAAAGAAAAAAAAAAGAGGTTGAATTTGTTTTAGTGTTAATTTTTAAAAAATGTACAAGACAAATAATTTGTCTTGAATAGATAATTAAAATAAGTAGAATTAGATTTTGACTAAAGAGAACATGATGAAAAACTATATATGATATTTTTCACAAGAAATTTCATAAACACACTAATCGCAACTCGAGGTTAGAAGACAAGATCAAAGTTATAAAGAAAAGGAATAAGAATGCATTTATTTTTATAATGGTTTGTCTATAGTAAAGACAAGTAGTTCTTAACAAATAGGTCAAGTTCCACTAACACCTAAATATAAGTATTTTTAAGGTCACTCTGACTTACAACACAAATATTCTTTTTACTAGCTTCTCAAAACTATTACATAAGTATTCTTTGATAAACTTCTTCAAAATTTTACCATAAGTATTCTTTCAACAACAAATTACTTTTGTTTTACAAATAGCTAAAGTGTATGGATACAGAAGGTAGTGGTTACAATACTAGTGTCTCTCTAATCTTAAGAATAATATCTCAAAAGATGAATATAGAGATGTAACACTAAGACTAGATGGCTCTAATAATATATAGTATTATAGAGTTAAATATTTATAGAGATTAAAGATTGAAAGGAGAGGTATTTCAAAGAATAAAAAATTTCAAATAAATTCAACAACTCTTTCTTCTTTCTTCAGAAAATCTTTCTTCTTTCTTCAGAAAATGACTATTATCTCAACAACTAGCTTTTCGAAAGTAACCATTTTGTTGTTTTCTTTTTCTTCTTCTTTTTCTTCTTCTTCTTCTTTTTCTTTTTCTTTATGTTTTGCTTGTTTTTCATTATTCTAATTCAACACATTTTAAAAGTCTTTATATCCATACATTAATTCTTTTGGTTGGAATAGTTTATAAGCATTAAATACATTTCACCTACTTACACCTTTTTCTAATAGCTTATATTCCTTTTTAGTATTAGAAAAAGAGTTTTTCTTCTTTTCTTAGTATTCTATCAATTCTCACATCATAATAAGTTGATGGCATTAACACATCAAATTTTTCAGAATTAGTACTTTCTTTCTACAAAGAATATCTTTTGTTAAAGATATTTTTCAAACCTTTTAAATGCATGAATATTCTTGTTAATTCTTTTCTTATTTCTAATAGACATTCCTTACATAAAAAAATAAAAAAAATTAAGAGCACTTATTCTCTTGAAAAAAAAAATTAGATGCATTGACTTATCATAAGTTTGATAAGTTTTAAAACTTATTAAATATATCTATTAAAATAAATAATATTGATACAATTACTCATTTTATAAAAAAAAAATGATATTTGCGGAAACAATGCATCATATTTAAATTTTTCATAAAGTGATTATACAAGATTTATCTGTATTTAATCAAAATCTTAAAATATGAAATCATATAAGATTGGATCTAAGACACACTATTCAACTCTTTTTCACTTGTAACTTGAATTTCACATAAAACTAAATACTCTCATATCATTGATAAAAAATAAGACTTTTATATAAAAACACATTCCTATTGAAAGATTCATTTCAACTCACTACCTCAAATACTTATAATTACTTTTTTATTCTTTTACTTTTGTTCACTTATATATTTGAGTGTAAAACATATTTAGGAAATAGACCTTTATTTAATTCCATGTTTATTGCTGAACACATTCCTTAAACTATCCATAACTCAACTCACATAAATCAATTATTACACCTCATCAATAAATTAGATAAATACAGTGAATTTCCAATAAACAAAAATTACATTACATACTCTGAGTTACCATTTATCCTCCCGGAGGCACAAACCGGGTATCTGTTTGAGGAAGCTTCTTGAATCTAGGATCACATTTCGCACAATACTCTTATTTGGATATAATAATGATATATAAACACTTCAATAATATAAACACTTATTCAGTTTTCTCTATCTCTACTTGTCCTATTATATTATTTATCATGTTTTTATTCTTCTCCTTTCCATTCCATCTCTTTCTTGGTGTTTATAATGTAGGTCTCTACCAAACATTATTCATTTCAGTCACACGTACGTTCCAATAATTCCTTCAGCCATCATTGCTACTATCCCAATGTGTTATTTACCAATCCATTTAGGTCAACTTAGGCTTAAGCACAATGTTCCCTCACTCACTCACTTTAACAGTTAAATATTAAGTTTTACTCTGCAAAAAGATAACAAATCTCAGAAGACAACGTATGTAGAATAATTTAATCTGCAAAAAGACTTGTTTAATTACTCGTGCAATGAAATGATTATAGACTGCAAACAAATATTGTACAAAATTGAAAATGCAAGAAAACCAAGACCTGGGACCCAAACTTTAAGCAAAGGAATCTCACCATGGCTATTATTTTGCCTAGTAAAATTAGGGAATCTCAATAAGATTAACCTTTTACTCAGCATTAGGACAGTAGGACCCAACTACAACGCATTTTCACGATGCCACACTGCAGTAGCTTCATCCTTCAAAATCAAGACACCATCTTCTCAGAATCTCTCCATTTTACCTTTTCAATGCATTCCCTTATTTCATCTCTGTTATATAAGCTTTCTTCCTAAAAAATTTGTGGTTGGTTTGCTTTTTTGGGGTTTCATTTCACCACCCTTGTTTTATAGGAATTCTGCATAGGATCCATCTCAGTCTCTGCACTTTCCATCATTTATGTTGACAACTAGTCTTCAGGAAAACATTATTTTATCAAGCATATGTCTAGGGTAATGAGCAGTATCATTACAAACAACTTACATTTATATATTTCAAAATTCAGTAACTCTAGGGGATTGATTAAGGAAGGTACATTTCCTAACTAAACTTTTTTGGCTTCAACCTTAACCTGGTACTTGTGCAAGTATTCTGGTATATAATTACATTTAAGTTTGTCTGTGTTCATATTAATAACTAGTTGGGAAGTGACTCATTGGGTAAATTTAGGATATTCAGATGGAAATGCAGAGTAGATTATGAAAAAGACCCTGAAAAGTAGAAAACATTGCTCTCAGATTCAAAGGCTGGTGGCTTCATTGACCTTATTTTTGGACTGTAACATGTACGAGCACATTGGGCCACATACCAAATATATGCATGAAAAAGTAAAGCATTCATTGATTGAGAAAAAGAGCACACAGAGAACAATCATGTAACAAGAAAACTAAACACTTGATAATCCCTCAAACACAACATGGAGGCTAATCTGAATGGGCTTGGCCCAATGTTTAGAAGGCAAAGGCACTAATGGAGATCATGATCTGAGAAAGTTGTTATTTAGGAAGCTTACATCTTTAAGAATCAACTTAGCTTTATGAAATTTAAAATTGTGTTTACATTTTAAATTAGGGGACATGCATATACACGCCTAACTATGAGAAAGATGTGTATAATTTGAATCATTGATGTTGTCCGAAAACTTATAAGCATGGAAAATAAAGTCTATGAAGAGTGTGTAAATTAATGTAAATTTATGTGGGTGTTAATACCTTTTCAAAACCTTGGTGGGAGCAATAAAATAGAAACATAGTTTAATTAAAGTTCTGATCCTCTTCAAAGTTAATTATTATGTACGATTATCACCCTAGTTATGCTTGTATATGGTTAATTTTAGGAAATGTTTTTGTTTATATACGGAAAGAATTAGAGAGATATAACGAAACCAAATTATAATATATTAATAAAAAATAAATTTTATTTTTTAATTTTAAAGGTGAATTAGATTAGTAATTAATTTTTATAAAGAATAAAATAAGAGTTATAAATTTATTATTTATTTTTATTATTTAATTTTTTTTTATATAATAGTTTATAATACTAATTTATTTTAATTATTAAATTAAAATAAAATAGATAGTAAAAAATTAAGAATAATATTTAAGTCTTATATATAAAGATATTTATTTTAAGAATAAGTTTTAATTATTTATCGTTTGTAATTTAAGAATAAATTTAAATTATTTATTTGTTTGCAATTTAATGATTATGATGAATTTGAATATTAGATTATTAGATCATAATAAAAAAAGTAAATAGTAAAAATTAATAATAAATTTCTAAATTTTTTTATAATAGACATTAAATGTATTTACTTTTCATTTTAATCATTTAATTTTTTTAATCTAATAATTAAGATTAATTAAAATAAATTAAAATATTATATTATTAAATTAAAAAATGAATTATGAAAATTAAAAATAAGACTCTAATTTAAAATAAATAGATACTTTATATATATAGGAGAGAGAAATTAAGAAGTAGTAAAGAAATTATTTTTTTATAAATTAATTTGTCTAAGATATTTTATATAATTTTTTTTTAAAATATTATTTTTTATATGGAAGATAAATTAATTTTCATACGAAAAAAAATATTTTTTATTTTTCTTAATTTTTTCTTTAAAAAAAAACTCTTATGAAAAAACTTTATAGTTATTTTATTAGCTTGCTGTCTCTCACAAGTTGCTATGAGTCTCTCACACTGGATTAGATTTTCATCTTGATTTCGTTAACTGAGTTGAAAACCGTTTTGAACTTCATTTCACTTTCCACAGAGTTCCAAGCATTTTAAAACTCCAAAATTGAAAATTAGTTATATTTAAGAAGAAAACACATATTACCATAAATTAGAATAATAATACGGCAATAATTTTTATATTTTGAATCCTCATTCTTAATAAAATCTAAATAATTCTTGAATTGATAAAAAATCCTTTCAAATATATTTTTAACTATTATAAAATATTCTTTCAAAAACGTCTAAATTTAATATTATAAGATAAATTTTATGAAATAAATAAAAACTTATTTCAAAATATTATTTTCAGAATAATTCTAAAATATGTAAAATCTAAACATTTTTAAAGTCTATTTCGGAAAATTTTCTCCCAAATTTGAATTTTAAATTTTCCTAATTACAATTTAAGGATAAGTTTGGTAATGTTTGTTATGTATTGTGTTTAAAATTAACACAATCATTAAAATAACCTTACAAAATAGATTTTAAATTATTTTTAAAAACTTTATTCCATAATAATAAATTTTGTACATACACAGTAGTACTTGTTGCGTGTCTCCTACTTGGTACTACTTGGTACTTGGAGTGAGACCGTATATTTATAATAAAGAGCAGTAATAGATTACCTGGACGAATCGTAACCGATGCTGAGATCCTTGGAATACTATTAAATACCGAGATCCTTGGCATATTATTAAATACTGAGATTGTCGAGATTTTATTAATAATGGTGAATCATAACCGATACCGAGATTCCTAAAATTCTGTTACAAAGGCTTCGGTACTAGGTCAAATCGCTATCTTATCGATCCTACTAAAAATCGAGAACTTATCGTTTAGGATATGATACATTCTCGGCTAAGGGTTCCTTATTCGGTATAAATTTTATTTTAAAATAAATAATGCAGAATAATTAAAATTCAATTTTAAATTATTCATTATAAAATAAGAAAGAATGCAATCCAAAGTTTTTATTTTGAAATTTATTTTTTGGAATAATTTTTTCGGAGAGTGTAATTTAAAAAAAAAAGTTTGGTGCATTACAAATAACATATTCAAGAAATTTAATTTTTTTTCTTAGTGCAACATAAAGTGCAGAAAGAAATTAAGGAATTAAAAAAACATATGCATAATATTAGAAATTCATTGGAGAATGGTCCTCTCAGTCGCCCAAGAATTGAGATGGTTCGGCCTCTATATTCAGATAAAAGGCCCAATGCCTCTTAGTGCCAAAATTCTAATTTTATGAAAGATTTCTAAAGAATTGATATATTGACCCCACCATCAAACATACACATTCATTTAACAACTTATTTTTAATAATATAATAATATAAAATGTTGATTTTGATCTTATTATTATTAAAAAAAATTGTTAAGTGGGTGTTTTATTTCAAAAGAGTTATCAATAAATTATTTTTCTTTAGAATTTTTAATAATATTATTTTTATAATTTATGTACAGAGTTTAATATGGACAACTTTAGAAAAATAATCGTGGCATGATAATGATTTTTATAAGTTTATGATAATAAAGTTGGTGAAAATATTATAATAAAGAAATAAGTTAGATGGGAATGGGAATATTTATAAGTTGATTCAAGAATAAATATTTTTTGGTTGAAGTTTGTAAAAAGAATAAAAAAATATTTAATTTTGTTTCACTCGTTTAAATTAACTTTAACATATTTATATTTGGTAATTAATATTAAATTAAAGTAATTGTTTATTAGTTTGTATTTTTTTTAGATAAGAAAAATTAAAAATATAAAACTAAGTCAAATATAACTAAAGTAAGAAGGGTAGAGTGTCGTTAACTTATACGAAGGAATAATAAAATATTTATATCAACATTTTTAGTTTCTAATAAGATGATAAATAATAATTTTAATATATTATAAATATCTGGAATAAATAATTTTTTTTAAATGTGTTATTCAAATAAATTATCTTTTAAAACATTAGGATTTTATAGACCAATAATAACTTAATGATTTTAAAACATCATAATTTTTAAATTTATAAGAAAAACGCATCCAAGTCTATAAAATTCACAAAAGTCAATTGTAACTCCCTTTTCATATTATATTTAATAATTTTTTATTATTATTTAATATTTTTTATATATATCATATTAAAAAATATGTAAAAAAAATTTGCAGGACCAAATTAATTATTAAAAGTTTACTAAAATAAATTCTAGTTTTTTCCTATTAGACTTTATTTATCTAATATGTGAATTTGACTTCTTTCTAAATATTTCTCTGTCCAACACAAATATTTCAAAATCTACGTGTTGAAATATTTGGCGAAATAGATCTTTAATTTTCACTCATAAAAGTTCACTAATTACATTCATAATTCATAAAGTCATATAATTTCATGTATTCATCAAATACACATTTAATTTCAAGTTCTTTTAATAACAATCAACATAATCCTATAAAATATAGTATTTAAAATTTGTAACATGTTAATGTGTGGAAGTTTTCACTCAAAATTCTTTTAAAAATCATTTTAACTATTTTATGGAGATTTTTTTTTTTAGATTTTAATAAACTAAAAACTTATCATTACTCCGTCTAGTGATTAAGTAATGTTGCTTGAAGTAGTAGACCTTAATAAAAAATGTTAATATACTTGAAAAACTATCACAGTACAAAGCTAATAAGAATTGGTCACATATGCATAACCCAACACTCCTTAAACCATATGACCTCGTCTTGTCAATTTTATTCAACCCCCATTTCTATCGAGTATAATGGTGTTGATTGATAAATTTATACTCATATTTTTTTTCAATCTCTTATTATCAAACACCCTTAATAATTCTAAAAAGTATTGTATTATCAATTGTTTTTTTATATTATTATAAATCTTTTTACTTGTCAACTATCTTTAGTAATTCTAAAAAAATTAATTTTTAAAAATATTTTCATAAATAAGTTTATTTTCTTCCCAAAATAAATTTATTCTAGAATAATGTGTACGTATATAATACATCATCATTGCTCAAATATCTCAAAACATAAGTCACTAAATTAAAAAAAAAAATTAATTTTAGTATATCAAATAAAATCTTTATATCATCTATCAAAACAAAATTTATTATGCTAAATCTGATAGAAAATCACATCAAGATCTTAACATAAAATTTAACCTAAAGACTTAAAATATTAATTACTATCATAACTATCATAGTAATGATTTTCATACAATTAAAAAAATTAAAAGATAAATAATAATAAATGTGTATAAAAATGAACTTTTTAATGTACCTAATAATATTTTCAATGAGTGTAAAAACAATAATCAACCATCATATTAAGGAAATATAACTTATTTTCAATTTTTTTTTAATTATTTTTATTAAATATTATTAGTTTTAAGTTCTAATATCGAACTTATAATTGAAACTGAATTTTAAAATAATCTTATTCCATAAATTTTCCTTTTTTTTTAATTTTCTAAAATACCATCGAATATAATTTAAAATTAACAAGCTATTATATAACATTATATGGTTCCATAGATTAACTACCTATAAAGCTTGAGTCCTTGTTTGGTACCACATGTAATTTGTAAAGACAAATTATTCTACTTATGGTAATGAGTTTTATGCACTTCTTAGTGTTTTACAAAATTGGTAACATTATTTTTTGCTTAAGGAGTTTGTGATATATACTAATTACGAATCCCTTAAATATTTAAAAGGCCAATGCAAACTTAACAAGAAATGTGGTAAAAAAATAGAATTATTTAACAATTTATTTACATGATCAAACACAAGTAAGAAAAAATCAATATCGTGGTATATGCTCTTTTATATCTTTATTAGCATGTCAGGAAGCAAGGTGCATATAAATAGATGTCTTCTCCTTTTATAAAATCACTTTTAAAGATATACAAATTTAAATTTGTGAAAAGCTATTGTGAGAGTGGTTTTGTTCCTTTGAATCTTATCTTAATCATAACATCAAATGGAAATTTATTAGTCACTTACTTTTGAGATCTTTCTTCTTCAAGTGACAGTGACATTAATCAACAATTTCATTTTCTTAGTTTTCTTCACTTTTCTCTTTTTTCACATAACTTGCATTATTTCCTATGCTTTTGCATTTCATGCTTTCTTCCTCGGTTCTAATTACCATTAGTTGTTTAATTATTTGATTTATAAATTCAAATTTCACATGAAATCACTGATCCAAGCTTTCACATGGATTGTGTCTAGTGGGTATATTGATAATATTCCTTAATGTGAACTTAACTTTTATTTTCTATTTCTTTCATTGTTATTATAAACTTTATCAAAGAAACAAACATTGTCTAATTCAGTTGAAGAATTTGACACCTTAGTTTCGTAGAAGGATAATGAGTTAAAACACCCAATATTGTAAATTATTGTAAGGAATTTTCTACCAAATCTTATCTCAATGGTTGTGTTTGACTCTTCAGTTAGTATTAGTTAATTTTTTTCTACACATTGTAGTAGATTATATTTAAATACTTTGAAGACTTTCATGTGTATCTAAGATTGGTTATGGATTAACATAGAAAACTTTCATGTGTATCTAAGATTGGTTATGGATTAACATAGAAAGTAATCAAATTAATACTTTAAATTAAATATTTATAATCATATAGATTAATTAACTAATTTCTTTTATAGGCTCTTGAAAATTGAAAGTGAAAAGGATAAATTTTAACATAGTATTAGAAGAAATAATTTATGATGATAGTAATAACTTTTTTAATATTTTATTTAAATTTTACTTTTATCAACAATATCACTATGTTAGTTATTACGAGTTTCATTTCAAATTATCAATTAATCATGTTAGGATGAAGTCTTAATACTTCATGCATTTCTATTCATACTTAGTGATCCAATTTTTTTCCAAGATAGTTTCTTAGGTTTTTTTGTATTTATTGGGATTATCTATACAATCTTATTACTTGGTGTTATATCTTTTAACTATTTTTCATCAATTTTTTGCCTATATTGGTATAGCCATGTATGACTTTATCATTCTTTAGAGCTTTTTTGCAATAAGAACCTAAACCTTAAAAGATGAATGCTTCAAATAATGTAATTATTGTTGGGAAATCCCACATTGACTAAAAATGAGGCTGAACTATAGTATATAAGTGAAGTGTAAATCTCACCTTCTGAACTAGTTTTGAGGGTGAGTTAGGCACCGATAATCACTTTCTACATGGTATCAGAGCCTGATTAATAAGATTATTGGACCTAGATTCAGTCACTTGTTAATATATTAAATCTTGGTTGGCAAATTGTTGGGCCTAAATTGAGTCACTTGTTAATAGATTATGATCCCCTTCTACATGGTTTGAGGAACTTTGGTTGTTAACAAAGTTGTTAACGGGCCGCTATGTAGAGCCTTGATTGTTAGCAAGGTTGTTGGACCTAGATTGGTCACCTGTTAACGGGTCACGTTCAAGTTGAGAATGACTCCTCGACGTGAGGGGATGGTGTTGGGAAATCCCACATTGACTAAAAATGAGGCCGAACTATAGTATATAAGTAAGGTGTAAACTTCACCTTCTGAACCAGTTTTGAGGGTGAGTTATGCACCGATAATCACTTTCTACACTTTATAATCATTTTCTGCAACTACTAATATAAATGTATCACAAAATAAGTCTTTCGCTTAGGCTCTCCATATATGCTTTATTCCATTAAGGCAACTTCCTATTCTTGTATTAAAGAAGAGGTAGTGCTCGTAAAAATACTTAAAGAAGAGTATGTGATTGGGCTTGAAAATTGTAAGAATCATCTGTATAGGCGTATTTTCTTTGTCAAAAGTGACAAATCTATCACTCATCAAGATTTATATACTAAACTAAAAAAAATTATGGAAAGATATTAGATCTTGATGTGTGATTTCTTTGGAAAAAAGTTCTTTTGAATTCTCCTTTTCTTCTTTGGAGGACTGTGTGATGGTAGTTGGTTCATGGGATATTTGTCTCGATAATCTAAGGCTTTTCACATAGAATGCAAACTTTCAATATAATGTAATGAGATAATTTTATATGCAATGTTGGATTAGAATCATTGGGCTTCCATAAAAGTATTAGAGACTGAAGATCTTATTCTTCATTGCTCATGAAATTTTAGTACCTCTTTCTTTAGGTGTGTTAAGGGTAAAACAAACATATAATATTTTTATAAGGATTTTAATTGATATTGATATAAAGAGCAATTTATTAGATTAAATTCTATTGGAAAGAGAAGGTTTTACTCTCTTTTTTTATGAGCCTTTAACATATTTTTGTGGATGATATCAAATAATAGGGCATGTGGTGGCCAATTGAGTATTAAAGGTAATAATTGTGTCAAAAAGAATAATGTGAAGTCAAAAAAAGATACAAAAATAATATTAGGGACTCTCTTATTGAAGTTGACAACAATAATGAATGTATGCATGTTATGCACATAACAAAAAAACAAAAAATTTAGAGTCAACTAAAAAGTCATTGTTGTAGAAAAATAAGAATAGATAATAGCAAAATCAAGATTCTTGCAAGGTATAAGGTCAATCTCAAAGAGAAAATGCAAGTCAAAATAACCTGGAAGAGAAAATTCAGGGTAAAATTAATAACGAAGAAGAAATATAAGATCTAAAACACAAGCTCATATGAAATAGGTTAGGATTGAAAACTCTACTAATGATAATATTGAATTTGTTGTTAAAATAAGACATCAGTTTAAACCTTAGGTGAATCAAGAACTAGGAAAAGAAGAAGAAAATATAGTTATTGAGTAAGTAAAAAATAAAAATGGTCTGGAGGATTTGAAGGATTTAGAGAAAGCATATCATCGAAAGCCTAAAAGATTCGTGAAGACTTGCAAATACTTTCTAAGTTTTGGACAAACATGGTTGAGAGAGAAAAGAGAAGTGATGAAATAAAACACATTTTTTAATCAATTAATTTGGGAGAAGGGAATAATAAAGAGCGAAGGATTTATTTCAACAAGTTGTAAGAAAAAACAAAAGCAACCCTTTGATGCTAGCACTAGAATCCCATGGGGTGAAACTTGATATGTGATTTAATGGATCTCAATATTTTATCGTGGAATATACTTGGACTTGCTAATGTGACTCATATAATGTTCTTAAGAAGATTTGTCAGGAGAATTATCCTCAGACGATATTCATCATAGAGTCATGACTATATGTGGAGAGGATTCTAATAAGATACCGATTTTCCATGGGATAGAAAGTGTATGTAGTCAATGAAAGAAACAAATAGGTATCTGTGATCTTAACACATATTGATAAAATGATCTCATCGTATTTGAATATAAATGATAGGATCTTATAAAGGTGTTAATTGTTCTTTAGCGCCAAGATGGAAGATGGATTGCTTGCCTCCTTAAATGTTGATCCACAAATTTTAAAGTTTTTTTTTTTATTTCATTCATGAATAAAATCTAATGAGTGCATGAATGACCTAAGGTGTCTTAGGAGAATAACTAGGAGCATGACCAAACAAGACATCCTTACCTCTTCTAAACCTTTGACTTTATTTTTGCATTTCTTTCTAGTTGATTTCTTAATTCATTTCTTTTAATTATGTCTTTTGTAGATCTTCATTTGAGCAATTAAACTTATTTCATTCTCAATTTGGCAATTAGAGAGTAAGAAACATGAGATGTAAGAATGAAACATGTGAGTGAAAGTAAGGAAAGTGTGATTCAAGTAATGAACATGGAGTGACTTTTGGTACTCCCTTTTACATTTGAATTTGATTTGTAATAGATTAACATTTGAATGTTTCAAAACTAAAGTCCTATGTAAATAAGACTCACATTTTTTTTTTTTTTTATACACAACTTTGGTTCATTAATCAAATTTGAGAGAAAATTCTTATGAATTTGTGTTCTTTGTTCCTGAGAAGTCTATCTTGATTCATTGATCATTTGACAACTTCAACCTCATTTATTTTAAAACTTTCACACTTAAATGGCATGGATTCACTTCACTTCACTACATTCCTATATCTTTTTTCATTATCTTTTATTTAAATTACCTATTTACTTAGATTAAATTGTATGAATCATACTTGTTCTATACATATTTCTTCATATTCTTAATTTTCTTTCATAAATAACTCCATCTATAAAAAATCATCTTTTATTAAAATTAATGTGTCGATAAAACTTATTTTATTTAAAAAAATAAATAATATTTTATTTAATTATTTTCTATACTAAATTATATATTTTCTATGATTTTAGAAATAAATTTAAATGATCAGCTTACATATTTTCCTAATTTTATTTTGATTTCATTCCTTATAAATTTTATATTTTTTTTCTATTTATTATATTTAATATATTATAAATAATTAGTAGATGAAATGAGAATCATGTAAATACTATTTTTTTTTATATCTAATATGTTAGTCTTTTCTTTAAAATAAATTATTATAAATTTTATTATATACGAAATTAAGTGATTAAATTGAAGATATTAATGAAAAAAAATAATATTAAAATTATTTTTATTTAAACTTTCTTATTTTATAGAAATTAACTTTATTTAATTTGAGAATTATTTATTTAAAATTATTTTTAAATATTAGTTATTTGAATTTACGTTTTAGAGTACAATTTTATTTATATTTTTTTAGAATGTATTTTATTTGATTTTATATTTTTAAAAATTAAGTTCTAGATAATTTTATTTCAAAATATAAAATAATTTAAAGAAATATATGGGAGAATTTATGAATCTATAAATATAAAAAAGAAAGTCCCGTAAGTATTTTTAAATATGTATCTAATAAGTAATAAAAATATATATATTTTTTAAATAGAACAATAACTAGTAACTATTTACCTATATGATATATTGGTTTAGGATTTTATTGTCTAATTCCTTCTTAACTTTATTTCATTTGTTATTGACCGTTATTTTCTAGCGTGAGGTTCCTTTATATTTTTAATGAAAACGTCTAAACTAAATTCTAGAAATTAATTAATATATTAATTCAATTCTTACTAGTCAATTTAATTATGAAGGTTATAAAAATAATATAACACACCTTAAAATTACCATGTTTTTATTATTTTAGTTTTTGAATAAAGATTAATATGATTTATATACTATTTTGTAATGTCAAAGAATAACATAACATTTTGGTAATTTCATAACAAATATCTGTGTTATTTTTTCTTTCCTTCACATATCATGAAAAATAACTATAACTAAATAACTCAGGTTCTAGTATTTTTAAGAACTATTTGAAGAAAAAAAAATAAGGATCTTAGTTTGAGTTAGATATAAGTAGAGTAAAATTTAAAAAGATGATCCTTAAACTATCCAGCAATAGTTGTTGTTATGAAAATATAGATTAGGAAGTAATAAAATGATGATGATTAATCCTTTAAAGGCATTGAGATTGACATGAGGTGAGAGTTACAGATTGAATGGATTGAGACAATGTGGCATGAAGAAGGAAAGTTCTAAAGAAAGCCCAACATCGTTTTTTCTCCCAATTTATGTTGTCCACATCGCCTTTCTCTTCAAAATTTTCTCTTTCTATATGCGTGCTTACCGCACCTCCCAAAACTAAAAATTTATATACATAAAGTTTCCACTTCAAATTTCTATTAATATTTTTATTATTATTTAGAAGAACCGTGGCAAAGTATATTATATATGCCCATACATACCCTATTTTTTAGCACCCTTTCTCTCTCCCATTTCTATTCCCTCTCTCTCCTCTCTCCTCTCTCCTCTCTCCTCTCTCCTCTCTCTTCGCCTTTCTCTTTCTCTCTCTTTCTGATTTCTGTCTCTCTCATCTTTCTCTCTCCGGAAGGGCAAACCCTAAAGACCGTTTGCACCCACCAAGTAAGTTTTCTCTCTCCTATCTTCTCTTTCTCTCTCTTTCTTTCCGCTTTCTCTCTCTCTCCCTCTCTTTCCTTAAAAATTTGAATATGGGTCCTCCTTCTACCGTTCAGCTTCAGCCTCAATATAAATCATTTGTTGTGTGAATTTGTTTTTCTTCGCCATTATTACAACCCAGATCTAGTCCCAAATTTCCGAACCCTAAAATGGGAATTGGGGATCTGCACGCCGCGCTTCTTTCTTGTGTTTGTTCTGTATGGTCTATGGGAAAATGTAGAAATCGTAATGCCGCTCAGATCGTGGGGTTTTCGTTCTGCGGCGATTAGATCGAGCAAGTTCCGCTTTTTAAACACGGAAGCGGTAAATCTTGATTTGTTTGGGCCTGATTTGAGAATTTGGGTTTGTAATCTCGGACGTTTTTAGTTTTTTTGTTGAATTTGAGATTTTAGGTTGTTCGTATTTTCTCATTTTTCAATTAAATTGCATGCGTGAAGTGGTTGATTCTGATTTTAGTTCACGGTATGTTGCCTTGTTTGAGATTTTAATGATGGGCATTGAAAGAAGAAACAAGAGGCATTTTATGAAACTTTATGATGCTTTGTTTCCTGTTGTGTAGTTGTCATGGATGATGATGTGTTGAACATGCCCAATTGGGGTTATTATGAACCCTTCAGAGGGGGACATCTTGGTCTGCAGCTCATGCCTGGTATGACTGATCGGGACACAAAGCCATATTTGCCCGGTCGTGATCCAGCTATGTTAATGGGTGGAAATGGAACTTTTCACCCTCGAGATTGCGTTGTTTCCGAAGCACCAATGCCGTTGAACTATGTCAGAGATAATTGGATAAGCCAGAGGGATAGGTATTTCAGTATGCAGCAGCCCACACATCCTAATTATGCTGTTCTTCCAGAAACATCAGGAGCTCCCAACTTGCAAATTATACAACCACCGGATACATCAAGAGATGAGAAAGTGGATAAAATTGATGAATTAGTTGTCAAGAAGGAAGGTGGCCAGTCGAAGAAAAGGCAAACTAAGGGTGCCCTGACGACTCCAAAAGCTAAGAAACCTAGGAAGCCAAAGGATAATGGCAATGTTCCAGTTCAACGTGTGAAGCCGCCGAAGAAGACTATGGAGCTCGTAATTAATGGAATTGATATGGACATTTCTGGTCTACCCATTCCAGTTTGTTCGTGTACCGGGAGCCCTCAGCAATGTTATCGTTGGGGCTGTGGAGGTTGGCAATCAGCTTGTTGCACAACAAATGTGTCGATATATCCTTTGCCAATGAGCATGAAAAGGCGTGGTGCTAGGATAGCTGGGAGGAAAATGAGCCAAGGTGCTTTTAAAAAGGTTTTAGAGAAACTTGCGGCTGAAGGTTATAATTTTGCTAATCCTATTGATCTCAAGACTCATTGGGCTAGACATGGCACCAACAAGTTTGTTACTATCAGGTAGATAGGTGCTACTGAGGGCCTGAGACACTTGACATTTGGTCTGTTTCACCTGTATATACACCTGTGTGGTCTTTCACACAGATGTTGAGTTATTTGTTATCCAAGAATTTTCAGTTGTGGTACTTCTACCTAAAATTTGGATATTCCAGTTCTTTTGTTCTTTTTCCCTCTTCAGCTTTTATGTGATAAGGGACCACCATGTTATATGGCATCAACATTTATGTAGATGAGTTATAACTAGATAGACTAGTTTTGGATAATTCTCATTCACCTTTTAATTTAAATTTGTCAAGATTTTTCAATGCTTTGAATTAACTTTTCTTATTCCTTTGGTTTATTGGTTTGTCAATGGCACATTGCCGTTGTTTCTTTGATTTAACCCATAATTTGTTTAGTTGTGTATGGTTTATTAACAGTCCTATAAGTGGATGCTACATGAAATGTGCTTCATCAGGTATTCATAATCTTTCAATTGGAGTTCTAGTAGACCATGGTTTAACCTGACAATTCCTCTTAATAGTCCTTCAGAGTTTTAGAGGTTTCACAATTGGGGGTAAAACCTGGGACTCAGGATAGAGACCACATCAGTTGTATTGTCCATTGAATTAGACGTAGTCATGTACTCTGTTTCTTCATGATTCTATACCATATTAGGGTCTTTTTATCATCTATTTTCCAGTCCTGTTTTGAATACTCTAGAGGCCTAGTCGGACTTAATTGAATGAAAAGGATGTTTCCCTAAATCTTTTTGAGCTATTTTTGTACACAATACTGAAATTTTTTTCACTAGTTCTTTTTAACCCCTCTCTAAGGGCCTTAACACATTTGGAATGCAATAATCTCATGTGTGAGATGTCTTGTGATTCTGTAGTCCAGCACTTTTTTTTCCTATGCCTCAAATTGTATAGTACTATACAATGATTTTGAATAAATGAAGACAAGAGTAATGATTAGATACCAGTGATGATCTTTTTACTCTGAATAGCATGCCGATCGCCCCTTATTTAGTTAGCCCTTGTGACTCTTGTGGTGGCATTAAGTTAGTTATTCCCGAATCAAAATTAGGAAGTCGGTCTTCATAGGATGCCATGCTAGTTGTTATGAATAGGTTACTTTCATGTAGACATAGTCAGAGCCTGATGGCAATACTTAGCAATGTTAACCAAAAGTACAGATTCATTATGTAAATAGGTAAACCTACGATTATATTTAACCTGTTTGGTTCAAATCTAACTCTACTGGCAAAAGAATATTTTTTGGGGACTTCAATGGTTTACCAGGAGGAAAAGGTATTTGAGAATAATAAAAAATATAATTGAAAAAGAGAAGTCGGAAGAAGATTATGATACATAAATGGTAAGGATTTCAGTGAGGTAGTTTAATCTAAGACTCAGTAATCTAGTGGTTAATAGAAGGCAATATTTCTTCGAAAGATGCCAATGTAATAATATTAGGATAATAGTTATTTAATAAGATATTTATTAAATTTTAATTCAGCTGACAGTTAGTTATCTGAAGCATTGGAAATAAGAGAGAAGCAAGTTGTACTGGAGATTGGAAAATTTCTTACAAGGAATTCCATATTCTTGGCTACTTATAAATATGTTTTGGAATTGTTTAAAAAATGTTATGGAATTCGTCAAGTGTATCTTCCTCTTCATATTTATGCACTAATACATTTTAATAGAAGTTTATTTCTTCTAAATTCTATTGAGAGTTTTCGTCCCAACTTCGGATCAATCATCTTCCACATTGTTTGATCTCAATGATATTTTATATTCTCACTCTTACATTCCATCGGAGTTTAATGTTTTAAAAAAATTTTAATCAGATTATTGTTCAAGCAATTGTATTCAGATTTTGTGCTTACATCTTGTTAGACTCGCTTTTACCCCTTTTAAGCGTTTGCACGTGATTGTTCGTTCGGTGTTACCTCGAGATTATCCGTTTTCACGAAAAGAAATTTGTGATTCGACCCACGAATTGAAAATAAGCTAACTTGTGTGGTTGTTTTTATTATCAATATTTTTATGATTTTGTATGTGGTGCCCCATCTATTTGTCAACAATAATAAAAATGGTTTCTTTAAAATATAAAATATGTAATATAGGGTTAATTTTACTTAAGGTCCATTTGCACGAGAAGTGAAAATTATATTATGCTAGAGAGGGAGGGGTCTTCTTCAGAAATACAAAAACTTGCGTAGCATTTGTCTCATTATAAAAGGTGAACCTTCCTATTTAAACTATATGATTATGTTAATATATATATATATATATATATATATATATATTTCATTGTTTGTACTAATTTACATTAAAATTTAAAACTCGAATTTAACTCTTGAGCATGGTTTTAATTTTATTTAGTTCTTCGTCCCATCAATATTATGATTTAAACATAAATAGCTTTTATTTTTTAAATATATTATTTTGAGTTTAATTTGAAGATTTCTATATACTATATATAAATTTTTTACCTTATTAATAATGTATCGACTCGCTTTAAATCATTCGGATTAAGGCATCTTTCCTTGAGAGTTTGTCGATCTAAACCGATAAGTACATGGTTGGACCACAAACCCACTGAACTATGAACTTTTATACTTTTATAAATTATACTAACAGAATCAATTTAGTTTCTGCATATCTCGCTCAAAAGATAACTCAATTAACAGCATCCAAATAATAAGTTATTTTATTATATTATAAATAAAATAATTTAAATAAGGTAAAATCATCTCTCTCTATACACACATTTAACTCCTAGTTACGCTTTTTGTTAACTTAAACATTAAAGTGTAATCACATAAGATAGTCACATGTACATCTAGTATTTAGTCATATTCAATTGAGAAGTTAAGAAAACTTAGAGCATAGAAAGTATTTTGAGATACCATCCAATCATTATAACTACAAATAAAATACGATTATAATATTTTCCAACATTTTATTAATGAATTATTTTAATCTTTAATCATTGTAAAAATATATAAACAAGATTGATGATGTTTGTTTAAACAATACTTTTTAAACATAATATTTTTAAAAATCTAAAAAAATAAATAAATTTCTAGCCTTTCTACTTTTCTGAGATACCAACATTGGTCTATGTCTTTAGTCTTAAAAAAAAACTGATTTTGTTTAATTTTATTTTCAAACGTAATTATTTTTTTAAATATTCATAAGTTTGTTTCAAATTTTCAAACTAAGAGGTTATTTTGAATACTTTTTCATAAAATTAGATGTAAACAATATTACTTAATTAAAACAGAGAAGTTTGATTGGGATGATAATAAAATATTTATATCACATATATAATAAAAACGAAAAGAAAAATTGTAAAATTAGATTAATAGTATTATAAAAATATAATTCTAAACTTTCTTAATAGTTTACAGGTGTCTTTAATTTGATATTTTAACCTTTTTATATTAATACGAATTTCAACCGGAGTGTGCATAAGATATTTGGACCGTTAGATATCTCATGAAACAGTTTAATGGTTACGATTGAATAAACAAATAAACATAGAAAATAGAGATTACCAGTTTCATTTTTATAATAATATAAAACTTACGCGGGAATAGGGGGAATACGTGAAAGGCAAATATTCATCTCCCCAACAAAATTTGAAAATGAAAAATAGTGAAAATAAAAAATCGTGATGAAAAATAAGAATTAGTGATTTATTTTTAACTTTTATAATATTTTTTTATTTATTGATTAAATAAGTGTTTATTTTAAATTATTAAATAATAATAATAATAAAAATAAATTTATTTTTAATAGATTCCTTTTATATATATATATATATATATCATTCTAATATTTTATTTTTATTATTAAATTTTAATTATCAGAAATCAAACATTAGAAAATATATTTATTATTTTATAGTTTTTATAAAGTATATATAATTTTTTAATAATCAAATTAATAAATTTTATTTTAATTTATAATATCAAATATTCAAATTTAATAAAGTTCTATAATATTTTTATTTTTATTTTGATAGAGAATTAGTAAAAACTAATTTATTTTTACGAAAATTTTGAAATTATTTGAATAAAAAATTTGAAAAAAAAAATCATAAAAATTTATGATAGTAATTTGATAATTTTAAATTAAAGAATTTTAAATTTCACTTATAATTTAAATTTTTTATATTATTATTTTTTTAAATTTATGTATTTTTTTATATATATATTTTTGATTTAATTTTAATCAATATAAGATTTTGATCAACATATTTTTGACTTAATCGATTTTGAAATAAATTTATTTGACTTGATCCAAATAATTCTGACTTAATTTGGATGAGTTCATTTTAACATAATCAAGTCTAGGTCAACCTAACCTAACATCGACTAATCTAACTTGACCTGTCTTGATCCAATCTGACTTAACCCATTATTACCTAACTTGACTTGATTCACCCTAACTTAAGTTGACCGAAATTAGGTAAGTTCAACCATATATAATCAAACTTAACCTTACTTGGATCGACTTAGCTCATCCCATCTCAATCCGACCTAATTTGACTTACCCAACCTAATTTGGTTTGGATAAACCCTCTTGAGTTGTCCAAGCTTAGCTTGACTTGAATCGACTTGATTCAATTTGGCCCCCTTGAACCAACCCAATCTCGCTAGACCTAACCTGACTCACCTTAGCTTGCCTCAACTTGACCTAATTCAATCAATCTTAACCAAACTTGATCTGGTTCAACGTAGCTCAATTCGACTTAACTTTACCTAACCCAACTATACCCAATTTAACCTAATCTAATTCAACACAAAATGTATAAAATTGATTGTATGTGTCTTCATCCGAATCAATCAAACTCGACTTGGATAAGTTTGACTTGATCCAACCAAGCCTAGCCTAATATGGACCAATTCAACTCGATCCAACATAACTTAATCATCTTAACCCAATCTTACTTGATTTAAATAAGTTTGACTTAACTCAACTCAACTTAACCTAACTCACCCTATCTAACCTAATCTGATCTAACTTAACTCAGTTTGGTTAATCTATCATACTCTATCTCAACTTGGTTGAGTGATAGGTGTAATAGTGATAATTTGTGATTATTAAAATACTCAATCTAAATCCAAAAAATTAAAATTAAATAAATTTAAATTACCATATTCAAATAAAATATTTTAACAAAATAAATAATTTAAAATAAAAAATTCAAATTCAATATATTTAAATTTTTTAAAAATTATAATCTATAAACTTTTTTAAAATAAATATTTATAATTATACTAAAATAATAATCTTATTTTACGAAATTCATATAAAACTTAACATCTTATTATCTTAAGTAACACAAAAATTATTATCCAGAAAAAATTTTTAAAAATATATGTTTATTATTTTTATCAATATTATTTTATAAAAAAATTGTATGTTTATTAAGTTTATTATTTTATTAATATTATTTTATGTTAATTATTTTAAGTATTAAAATTAAAAAAAAAATTAACTTAAACTTGTACTTAGTAAAAAAAAAAACGTATTTTTTTAGAAATTAATATTAGCATGATAGTCTTTATTTAAGATAAAAATAAAATTACCATGTATTTATTTATTTATTTTTTCTTTGTTTGGATAATTCCTAAACTATATGTCGAGTGAATAATCCATAAACGATACTTCACTTGAGTTTCCTTAACGTGTTCTTTTTCCCTCACTCAAAATAAGGGTATATAAATATTTATTTTTTAACATTACGCTCATTATTTATGTCAAAATTATTTTAATATCTTATTTTATTATTTTATATTTATAATAACATATTTATTCAATTAATTAAATAAATTTATAGTTATATATTTAATTTCAGCATACCATCTATACTACTAAATTAAATTAAACAGTTTAAAATAATTTGATAAATAAGTTTATTGATTTATATCAATATTATTTTAAATATATTTATTTTATTATTTTGTATCTATATTAGTATATTTATTTATTTAATTAATTATAATTTTTTTTTTATTTATTTCATCAGATAACATATAATATTTTATCTAAAATATTTTATCTAAAAGATTGTGAATAATCTAAAGATATTATTTTATTTGAATTTTTATAATATGATTATTTGATTATTAACACATAAAATATTAATATTATGAGTAATTTTAAGAAGATAATTTGCTTTTATAAAAAATTTGAAATATTTCATGATAAATTATATATTTTAGATAACGAATTTAAAATAAATTGAAATTTTATGAAAGTAATTTAATTATTTAAAATTAAAAAATTTCAAATTTTACTTAAAAGAAGTAAAATTTTGTTATTTTTGTTCATGTTTAAATCTTTATTCAAAATATAGAAATATTTTAAATTTTTCATTTATATTATTTAATTTAAAAAAATATTAAAATAACTTATTGTATGTTCTACTCTTCTCCTATTAAAGATATTTTTTTTACTTGATATCTACTTATGTGTAAAGAAGTATGATTATTATAATTCAACAAACCACAAACAAAAGAAAGGGTAAGATAGAGAAAAAAAAATCATCATAGCATATATAATATGAGATAATTTTTTATGGATTCAAACAAGAATAATCACATTTTTAAGATGTACTGATCTATCTAAATCTTATACATCTACAATCATAATCAATATGGATGACTTTCAAAAAAATTGTATTGATTTCAAAAATGAAGGACTAATATTTGAGTAGTATATATTAGTATTAGGTTTACAGATCGACCTTTAAATCTTTTTCACCTTTAGGACCTTCTAGCACGTCTCCATTAAGACACCACATATTACGGTAGGCTCAACCAATTGTTCCATCCTGACCTTATTGTCAAAGAACAAATAATAAGACCTCCATCGAATTTTCACTATATGACATATTTGTTTATATGACATATTTGTCTATATGACTTATAATGTCATTAAAGTTTGAATATCCCAACTAGACATGTCCTTAAATCCATGCATACTAATTACAAAATATTTCAGCATCCTTAGGATAACTATAAATTTAAACATCCTTTTAATAGGATATGCATTCTGTCTCATTGCCAATTTAAATTGTCAAGGCTCATCATTAACATATACAATATTTATCAAATTTTATTTTTTTGAAAATTTAAGTCAAATTTAAACAAAAATGTACAAGTATAGGGAAACCGCTTAGTCATTTTCAAACTATTAAGTTGTTTGAAACCCAAGACCTCCCTAACTTAAAATTGCTCAACCATTTTCAAACCACTTGAATCATTTACAAATTGTTCAACTATTTTCAAATTGCTCACTCCATTGAGTGAAACACTTAACAAATTATGCAATTCCAATAATTGTGTAGAATGTCCAAATTTAGATTTTGTGGTCCAATTTTTTTTAAAACATCTTAACATGTTTAAAAAGGTTAATTTCATAACTTTTGAATAAATTGTTGGATTGGAAGAATTAAATTAGTCATTCTACTTACTCAATACAAATGAAACATGACTTAAGGTAGATGCAAACCAAGTCAAGCAATTTTCCTCTAATGTATATACCACACCAATAATAGTCCATACAATTCATAGATCCAAATATAAACATATAAGAGAATAAGCCATATAATGATTCAAAAGTTCATATTCAACACTCAATTCAAATTCTAGATATTCAATTCATTCAATGGAAACATTATTCATTCAACATAAATCTTTACAAGAAGTTCAATCTAAATAATCATGTCTCTCCCACATTTTGGATCTTCTATCCTACAGTTCTATAATAGATCTTAATCAAGTTAACTTCCCTTACTTATATTTAGTTTTCTAGTGCACTCTTCACCCAAAATGAGTTGAATCAATGATACTCTATCTTATTTTAAAAGTATTTGATCACAAAATTAGTTACATTATTATGAACCTAAGCTAACATAGACTCATATTGAAGACAAAAATATCACATATAATGGACCAATGGTCACATGCAAACCAATTCATCCAAGGTTTCTAGAGTCAACTTAGAGAATAGAGAACTTCCTAAAAGAAAATTCAATTGGCTAAAATTTGATCTATTTTTCAAGATTTTTCAAGTGATACTTTCAAATCCTGAAAATGATAAAAGATAAGTAAAATATCTTAAAAGAGAAGACAAATGTTCTAGATTGAAAGAAATTTTAGAGAAATAATATTTTGTAAACAATAAAAAATGAAATGTTTAACTTTCTATTTATATTTAATTAACACCTATAATATTTTTCGGTTTATGTCAAACATAATTTTTAGTTGGTATTAATTGTAGTTATTTTTAGTTTATATTAATTAAGGTTGTTTTTCAACCAACAACTATTGGAGTTATTTTTTTATTAACGTACTCAAAGTTGACATTAGTTAAATTTTTTTTACTAATATTATTAGTAGAATTATTTTTTAATTGATATTGATTATTTTTTATCAATATTAATAAGATTATTTTTTCATTAAGGTGATATTTATTTTTAATAGTACTTAATCAAATTTTTCTTTATCAATGTCAGTGGAACTATTTTTTAGAGAATACTAATAAGATTTTTTTTAAACAGTCAATTTTTGTAAAGATTGTTTTATTATTCAAGATGGATTAGGAAATTTTTTCTAATATAAACTAGGAAAACTTTCCATCAACCATAAATAGGATCTTATAGTTTCACTAGTGGAAAAAATGCTTTTAAAATCGATTATTTTTTACTTTTAAAATCGGTTATTATGACGATTTTGATCCAACTGGTTTTAAAAGGTAAGAGTTTTAAAATTGGAAAACAACCGATTTTAAAAGTTTGGTTTTAAAATCGGTTTTTTTTAACCGATTTTAAAAGTCTCTACTTTTTAAATCGGTTATTTTTAAATCGATTTTAAAAGTCTGACTTTTCATTAGAATTGCTGCATCTAGCATTATGAGGAGGAGAACGTTCAGATAGAAGAATCTTCAAGAAATCCTCACTGCAACTAATATCAGGCTCTTTCACATTTGGAAAACCTCCTAATACCCCATCCACAATTGCATTAACATCCTGCTCACATAAACGATAAAAATAGAAAACAAAATCAAAACAAAAAAAAACAAACATTACAACATCATATTAATTGCATGTGACCCCAGAAAAGAAAATCCAATTTTTTTTTGTCTTTTGATAAAAAGAAAATACCTCCCAATACGAGACGCCGTCGCGATACCATTGAGTCTTCTTGCTAGAGTCACTCGCGAACTCCCTCCACATGTCGTTTTCAACATTTTAGGTTTTCAACATTTTAGGGTTTGAATGAATGAATGAGACTTGAAAAAAAATTGAAAATGCAAAGGGTGAGTATAGAGTATATTGATGAAGTGAAAGCAAAGAGGGAGATTAAGGAATTTTTGGGGCTATTTGAAGGAAGCACAATGGAGCGAAAGTGTTGTTCCAGAGAATGAAAGTGTTTGAGACAGTGAAAGCATTAGCATACAAGAGAGAGAGAGCAAACTTTTAAAATCGTATATTAAACAACCGATTTTAAAACTTTTGTAAATATTTACAAAATTGTCACCGCAAAACTCTTAAAATCATATATTAAATAACCGATTTAAAAATTATTATAATTATTTATGAAATTGTCACCGCTTAATTTTTTAAAATCGGTTATTAAACAACTGATTTTAAAACTATTGTAATTATTTACGAAATTGTCACCGCTTAATTTTTTAAAATCGGTTATTAAACAATCGATTTTAAAACTATTATAATTATTTACAAAATTGTCACTGCTTAATTTTTTAAAATCAGTTATTAAACAACCGATTTTAAAACTATCGTAATTATTTACGAAATTGTTACCGCTTTCTGCCACCGCTTAATATTTAAAATCATATATTAAACAACCAATTTTAAAAGTGCGATTTTAAATTCAATTTTTCTAGTAGTGATTGTTTTTGGCCAATGTGAACCAATGAAATTTTCTACTAATATCAATTGAAAAGTCAATTAGAAAATATTCCTACAAATAACATAAAAAAACCCTTAATCTAAATAATTGTGGCTAAAATCAACTAGAAATAATCTTGATGATTATCAATTAAAAAAAATTATTTTTATTTTAAAAAACTTTGGTTGCAGAATAATATCATCAAACATCACTTGAAAAAAATTATAAAAAAATATTTTAAAATTATTAAATATTATTTTAAACAATTTTTATCTTTGACAATTAAAATATTTATCCAAACACAAAAAATTAATAAATTTAAATTTTCTTACTCAAACAAAAAATTTTGAAAAATAAAATAAAATAAAAAATATTAAAATTTAATAAATTTAAATATTTTATGAAATTTTATATTAAAAAACAAGATAAATAATTTCACTCTTCCACCTCATATAATAGTTTGTCAGAGACGTGTTCAAAACACTTTCCTTCTCTTGTTTTTTTGCCCGAACATTACGCTTTCTTGCATTTTGTTGGTTTCATTTTTTACTTCTATGATAAACACAACTATTGTGGGGTCTGACTACTCCCCATGTGACCCGACCCAAAAGGAATACGAATTAATCAATTTGATAAGAGAATAAATTTTTGTTTTCATTATTGCATTGTTGTTAGGTTTTCCATTACCTTTCTACTATCATTACCAATTTCATGCATTGAGTCTTCGCTATATATTCAGGCTCATTTTTTCAATGTAGATCTTTTAGTATTGGGCCCACTCCTCACTGACTACAACAATCTTAGAATGCAGTTCATTGTTACTGGCTCACCATCACCTTCGAGGCCCAAAGCCCATCTTTCCACCCCAAAATCAAATAAATTCACTTATTTTACAAAAATTCTTTGATCATGCCTTTTCTTCTATACTTTTTATATCTCCATATGTAACAATGGAGATGGAGTATGGAAAGTAATATTTTGACACCTTTCTTTTAAGATATAATTATTTGACCCAGTATGAGACCTAACCAATCATCAAATTCACTTCCTCGCAAATTCCACCCCAACCAATGTCCATTGACACTTTCAATGATGTGAGATTGAAAAATAATAGATGAGGTGCTCCGTATAGGGTTCGTATAGTCAAGTCGAAGCCTTTTCTTTTCTTCCAAATCCTTCTTGTCAAGTAAAAGAATCACTAATAATGTTCCTTCCCTAGAAGAAGGAAATTTTTTATAGGAACTAAGAGGAAGGTTAGTCGTGATTCGTCCTAAAAAAACCTATTGAATTTCCCTAATGACGCATGATATATATATATATATATATATATATCATTCACAATTATAATTGAGTTTTTCTTATTGTGTCATATAATCTTTAATATATTTAATATATTAGACATGTGTATATATAAGGAGAATTTATTATTCTTGTAAAAAATAGTGTTGTCCCATAGTGTTACATTTTTCTCAAAATTACCAATATAGGGGAAGGAGTATCTTCAACATAGAACTCACATTGGCTCGTGGAGTCCATATCCTTCCTTAATAGATTTTCAATAACAATACAACGTTACTTCCCTTTGTGTTGACTTTATCAAAATTAGATTCCTCGATTGGTACTGCAGTAACAATTTGATGTGAGACTCAAGGTATGCAAACTTTGGTTAAACTACTATTAGAGTTTCTACATGATCGTCTCTGTCATTTCCTCCTCGAGCTCTTTCCTTAGTCTCTCTCTTATCTTATCCAGTACCTCTATCCAAGTTAGATAAGCATAATGGTATTCTAAAATAAGATCTAATACCTACACCATATCCAAAAACATGAGCATGGCTAGGGTGCTTAGGTCATGTAATGGTAATAGTCAATATATCTTGACGAACATAAGGAATAAAATTGCCTAGGGTACTTTCTTCAACGATGGTTTTCCAAAGTAAGATCTAATACCTACACCATATTTGAAAACATAAGCATGACTAGGGTGTTGAGGTCGCCCAACGGTAATAGTCAATATATCTTGACGACCATAAAAAATAAAAATGCCTTGAGTATTTTCTTCAACCAAAGAATCTTGTAACACAAATAAATTATGTTATATTGTATGTCTTATATAAGAAATACTAAAAATTGAATATATGAATCTTGTTACTTACAATCTACTTAGTCAATCAGTGTGATGTATAAGAACTCGATTTTTTAAGTCAATGGGTAGAAACATTTCCCAAAGATGAAGATTATGCTTTCTCCATCTCCGTCATCATCAGTTGCTCAAACTTTCAATAAATCCATGAGAAAGTAAATGTGGACTTTGATTTTGTGTTTGAATAACTTGTGTTTTATTCTTAACACCTTGTTAAAAATAATAATAATTGTATAAGTATATAAAAAATAACAATTATAATTATAACATTAATTAATTGTAGAATAAAACAAAGTCTACTAACCTATTAATTTTCATGTTGACACTTTTGGACAAATTTTGTCCAAATTTCTTCATCAATTAATCGTATATTTGGTACAATAATTTTCATTCTTCCTCCAATCAAATACATAGATCACTAGTGGAAAAAATGGTTTTAAAATCGCACTTTTAAAGTCGGTTGTTTAATATACGATTTTAAAAATTAAGCGGTGGCAATTTCGTAAATAATTACAATAGTTTTAAAATCAATTATTTAATATATGATTTTAAAAATTATGTAGTGACAATTTTGTAAATATTTACAATAGTTTTAAAATCGGTTGTTTAATATACGATTTTAAAAATTTGCACGATGGTAAAGTTGTAAATAATTATAATAGTTATAAAATTAGGTCTTTTAAGACCGATTTAAAATCTTATATACAAAATCATTGCTGATATCATCGATTATAAAACTTATTTTATTTTAATTTTAATATTTTTTATATTGACATTTTGTTCTCCCTCTTTTGTATGCTCAATCTTTTCGTTATTATCTCAACATTCTTCTCACTCACTCTCTTGAATGTTTCATTCTCTTAAACTACACTTTCTCTTAAGCATTCAATATCGAATCGTTCTCTCATTTGGGCTCCATTGTGCTTCCTTCAAACAGCCCCAAAAATTCCCTAATCTCCCTCTTTGCTTTCACTTCATTAATACGGTACTCTACAATCTTTGCATTTTCAATTCAATTCTCATTCATTCGTTCAAACCATAAAATGTTGCATTCGAAATTTTTAATTAGAGCCTGACAATTATTTATATTATATTTTATTTTGATTTGATTGTAATGTGTTTGATAAAGAAGCATTACACCATTTTTTACTTTAGGCCACACTTAATTTACAACAGGTAAAAAAAATTATGCGAAAACTGTTGCTTATTTTACAAAGACAACATTTGATATAGCGTTGTTACAATTTATATAAATTACTATTTTAAACCATGTTATTTATCTATTACCTTTAACCTATCCTACATAATTGATTTTTCTTAATTAATTTTTTAATTAAATATATTTTAATTATTTTTTTAATGTTACTTTTTTAATTAATTTTTTAACTAATTTTTTAATTAATTTTTCCCTAAATTCTTAAAACTCTCAAACTTAAATTCTTAAAACCACTTATTTTTTACTTTAGATCACGCTTAATTTGCAACAGGTGAAAAAGTGCGGCCAAAACTTATTTTAAAAAGGCAACACTTAACGTTGCAACAAAAATTAAATTATTTTTAATTAAATTTATGTGAATTAATTTTTTTAGTTAAATTTTTTAATGTTACTTTTTTTTTAATTATATTTTTTATTAATATTTTTAACTAATTTTTTTAATTAATTTATTTCCCAAATTCTTTAAATCCTAAATTCTTAATCACTGAAACTTAAATTCTTAAACCTGCATATTTTCTTCTCAATCCTTCTTTTGTGTTTTCTCTCTTATTTGTCATCTTCTTTTGCTTGTCTCATTGTGTATTGTGCTTCCCTCTCGTGCCTCATTGTTCCGGTTACTAATATGGGATATTATTCCTAATATTGTTCATAATATTATTCCTAATATTCCTAATATTTTTTTTTTATTCTGTAATACTTATCGTTTCTGTATCTGTTCCTGTAATATTTCCTATTCTCATTAATATTTCCTTTTATCGTAATATTTCCTGTTCCCGTCTGTAATATTTCGTGTTACGGTAATATTTCCTGTTCCTAATATTGTACATGTTCCTAATATTATACATGGTTCCTAATATTTTAATATTTTCGGTTCCCGTAATATTTCCTGTTCCTAATATTGTACATGTTCCTAATATTGTACATGGTTCCTAATATTTTAATATTTTCTGTTCCCGTAATATTTCCTATGACAAATTTAACAGATTAATAACTATTATATATATTGATATACAATCAATTTTGTTACATGTATTTTTTTTTTCGCTTTGAAAAATAAGCTTTAATTAATCTAAAATTTAAAATAAATATGATTTTTATTTTTTATTTTTTTACATTATTTAATCTCTTAATTTTTAAATAAAATATACATTTTGACTTTTAAATTATATTTTTACACATTAATATTGCCTAAAAGGTTAAAATATTTAGAATTGTGGTTTAAAAATAAAATAATGAAAAAAAATGTTGCCTAAGAAGTATCAATAAAATTGTTGCCTATTATAATATGTTAAGACAACAGTTTTAAATGGAATGACAACATTTAAAGAACTGTGGTAAAAAATAAAACAACAAAAAGAGCGTTGTGTAATAAGTATGAATAAAACCGTGGTATAAAAGTTTATAAAAAAATCGTTGTCTATTGTAATATGTTAAGGTAATGGTTTTAAATAAAAATGTTGTTGTAGGGAAAAAACCGTTGACTTTAAGCAAAGCCCATGGCTGCATACTCCATGGCTAGAAATTAGTTGCCAAACTGTTGCCTAAAGTTTAAGCAACGGTTTTTTAATTTTAAACCATGGTTTTTTTAATTTTTGTTTAATGTTTAATGTTAAAGATGGTGTAGTGAAGAGAAGTATGCGTTAGCGTAAGAGGGGTGCATTTTGTTTGGAGGGGTGGTGGTTGAAGGAAGTAATGAGAGAGAAAGAAGCGGTTCTATATTTCTCGCGCGATTCGTTTCTTCATGTCAAACTGAAACGAAGCCTTTCGGCGATGGAAGCACCTCAAGTGTTGGATCTCTGAACTCGCATGGCTCAAGGCCGCTGAAGGTAACCGATCTCGCATCTCACAATCCTCCAATTTCTTTATTCATTCCACCGATTTTTCAGAGCTCAGAGCTTTAATTGCAATGTATTATTCATTACTTGAATGGGACAATGTCACACCTTGTATAAGGTAGTGAGAATGACATGCATGATTTATGTTTTTTTATGGAGAACAGAAGTCATGGATCGAAGTTGATTATTGAATTGAAGTTGGATACACATGTCACGCTTAAGTTGACAATATGAAACAGGTGTGAAATATTTTATTGAATATGTAATACGGAATGCTAATAATGGTATGAATGAAATTTTTTTTTGTCCTTGTGTTAAATGTTGCAATGGAAGTCGTTTAGAACTTGATGTTATAAGGGAACATCTTCTGTGTGATGGTTTTCTTAAGAATTATACATGTTGGAGATGGTATGGTGAAAATGTTGACATTCCAAATGTGTTAGTCGAAACTCCAATCCAAACTTTTACACAAGAAGTAGATATGGACGATCGACTAGAGGAGATGATTCATAATGTGGGTCCAGAATCATTCAAGCAAGCATATATCTATGAATCTTTGTGTAATGATTCAGATAAGTCATTGTATCCAAATTGCACAAAATTGCACAAAATTGTGCCTATAGAAGAGGTTCAAATGATGGGACAGGCCCTAAACACCTTCCTTCAGTGGTCAAAATGGTTGGTGAAAGTGATACCTTTAGTGGTATGTTATTTAATTACTTACTAGTTAATGTTAACTTAGTGTTGTTTTTGTTTAACATGTGTTTGGCAGACCTAGTAAAATACCTCTGTATATAAGTCAAAGTGATATATCAAAGATTACTTACGGGCACTGCGTGCTAAACATATCAATTTTGCAACTATGGATGTCGTAAGTATTCAAATTTGTTTTATTTTATTTTTGGTTGATTTGTCTAACTTTGTTTCTAACCTTGTAGATTTATTCATAAATTGAGTGTGAATAAGGGGAATCATCACATATATAAATTTTTGGAACCCAAGTCAATCCAAAAAAGTGGGAACAAGGCAGATGAATCACAAGCTTATATTCATAATTGGATGGTTGACTAAAATATAAAAGTTTACTTAGCTCCTTACTTTTCTAATTAAGTTTACTTTTGTATAAAATGATTAAATTTTTTTTTAACAATATATTTTATCTCACTAATTATTTCTCAATCTAGTGCTCATTGGAAGCTTATGGTCATTTGTCCCATGGAAGATATAAATGTATGTATTTGTTCATTACATAGACCTGCTCATGTAGAATTTAAACAATTGTTAGATAAGTAAGTATTTTAAAAATTACTACTTTCTTTTGTAGGTTGATTTTCAGTTCATTTGGTTTTAAATGATAATAATATTATCATTTTATCATCAGAGCAATAAAAAGATACCATATAGTCAAGGCTTCAAAGTTGAAGAAAAAGGTACATTGGTTATATGCTAAAGTAAGTTATTTTAATTCCACCAATTTTTTCAAAGTATTTTATTTTAATTATCATATTACTATTGAAATTAATTTCCATATTCATTCTTTTTTGTAATCTCATAAACAAAAGGATAATTTTCAGTGTGGATATTATGTAATGAAGAAAATGCATACTATTGTTGATTCAGACATAGTAATAGGGTGGATTGAAATAAGTTTTTACTTTATTATGTCTCATTACCTATTTCTAATTGTTCTAATTTTTGTTTATAGGTATTTATCGATAGATCATCATTGCCGCAAGAAGTCTTAAATACCATTAAGGAACACTGAGCTAGTGGTTTAGGGTTGGTAGTGAAAAAAATACTTTTAAAATCGGTTATAATTTTTTTTTAATTTTTAGTTTGTTTTTGCACAATCCAAACAGTTCAAATTACATATAAATAACATGTTAATCATACATACACTAGATAAAGTTATGAATACATCTATTACATAATAAGTTAAGTAACTTAAAAACTAGAAAACATGTCAAAATTCGTAAACATAAGAAGTAACTAGTAAATGTGTTAATAAAAAATTTTGCCCATTGCTCCTTAATGGTATTTAAGACTTCTTACAGTAATGATGATCGATCGATAAATATCTATAAACAAAAATTAGAACAATTAGAAAAAGGTAAATGAAACATAATAAAGTAAAAACTTATTTCAATCCACCCTATTACTACGTCTGAATCAACAATAGTATGCATTGTCTTCATTACATAATATCCACACTCAAAATTATCCTTTTGTTTATGAGATTACAAAAAATAATGAATATGGAAATTAATTTCAATAGTAATATAATTAAAATAAAATACTTTGAAAAAATTGGTGGAATTAAAATAACTTACTTTAACAGATCACCAATGTATCTTTTTCTTCAACTTTGAAGCCTTGACTATGTGGTATCTTTTTATTGCTCTGATGATAAAATGATAATATTATTATCGTTTAAAACTAAATGAACTAAAAATCAACTAACAAAAGAAAGTAGTAATTTTTAAAATACTTACTTATCTAACAATTGTTTAAATTCTACATGAGCAGGTCTATGTAATGAACAAATACATACAACTATATCTTCCATGGGACAAATGACCATAAGCTTCTAGTGAGCACTAGATTGAGAAATAATTAGTGAGATAGAATACATTGTTAAAAAAAATTTTAATCATTTTATACAAAAGTAAACTTTTTTATTTGAGTCAACCATCCAATTATGAATGTAAGCTTGTTATTCTTCTGCCTTGTTCCCACTTTTTTGGATTGACTCGGGTTCCAAAAATCCATATATGTTATGATTCCCCTTATTCACACTCAATTTATGAATAAATCTACAAGGTTAGAAACAAAGTTAGACAAATTCAACCAAAAATAAAATAAAACAAATTTGAATATTTACAACATCCATAATTGCAAAATTGATATGTTTAGCATGTAGTGCTCGTAAGTAATCTCTAATATATCACTTTGACTTATATATAGAGGTATTTTACTAAGTCTGCCAAACACTTCACGAGGCCAACGGACTTGTTTCGGTCAATCATCATCCATATTTGTGACAAATTTCCATAATCTCTTAATTGGAGTTAGCTTTTTAACCCGCTAACCACAACATCCTAGAACAAAGTATAAATATAAGATTATATTATGTTAAACAAAAACAACACTAAGTTAACATTAAATAGTAAGTAATTAAATAACATACCACTAAAGGTATCACCTTCACCAACCGTTTAGGCCACTGAAGGAAGGTGTTTAGGGCTTGTCCCATCATTTGAACCTCTTCTGTAGGCACAATTTTGTGCAATTTTGTGCAATTTGGATACAATGACTTATCTAAATCATTACACAAAGATTCATAGATATATGCTTGCTTGAATGATTCTGGATCCACATTACGAATCATCTCCTCTAGTTGATCATCCATATCTACTTGTGAAAAAGTTTGGGTTGGAGTTTCGACTGACACACTTGGAATGTCAACATTTTCACCATGCCAATCTCCAACATGTATAATTCTTAAGAAAACCATCACACAGAATATAACATCAAGTTCTAGACGACTTCCATTGCAACAGTTAAGATAAGGACAAAAAAATTTTCCATTCATATCATTATTAGCATTCCGTATTACATATTCAATAAAATATTCCACACCTGTTTCATACTGCCAACTTAAGCATGACATGTGTATCCAACTTCGATTCAATAATCAACTTTGATCCATGACTTCTCTTCTCCATAAAAAAGCACAGATCATGCATGTCATTCTCACTACTTTATACAAGGTGTGACCCTGTCCCATTCAAGTAATGAATAAGACATTGCGATTAAAGTTCTGAGCTCTGGAAAATCGGAGGAATGAACAAAGAAATTGGAGGATTGTGAGATGCGAGATTGGTTACCTTCAGCGGCGGCCTTGAGCCACGAATCCATTGTGAGCGAGTGGAAATTCGAATCACGGCGAATTTAGAGATCTAGCACTTGGGGTGCTTCCATCGCAGAAAGGCGTTGTTTCGGGTTGGCGTGAAGAAATGAATCGCACAAGAAATATATAGAACCGCTTCTTTCTCACTACTGCCTTCAACCACCACCCTTTCAAACAAAATGCACCCCTCTTACGCTAACGCATATTTTACTTCTTTATTAAACACATTACTATCAAATCAAAATAAATATAATATAAATACGTGTCACACTCTAATTAAAAATTCAAAAGCAACATTTTATATGGTTTGAACGAATGAATGAGAATTGAAAACTTAAAAATGCAAAGAGTGTAGATTACCGTATTGATGAAGTGAAAGCAAAGAGGGAGATTAGGGAATTTTTGGGACTGTTTGAAGAAAGCACAATGGAACCCAAATGAGAGAACGATTTGATGCTAAATGCTTAAGAGAAAGTGCGGTTTGAGAGAATGAAAGTGTTTGAGAAAGTGAAAGCATTCGAGAGAGTGAGTGAGAGGAAGGTTGAGATAATGACGAAAAGGTTGAGCATACAAAAGAGGGAGAACAAAATGTCAATATAAAAAATGTTAAAATTAAAATAAAATAAGTTTTATAATCGGTAATATCAGCAATGATTTTGTATATAAGATTTTAAATTGGTTTTAAAAGACCTGATTTTATAACTATTATAATTATTTACAACTTTATCACCGTACAAATTTTTAAAATCGTATATTAAACAACCGATTTTAAAACTATTATAAATATTTATAAAATTGCCACTGCATAATTTTTAAAATCATATATTAAATAATCGATTTTAAAATTATTGTAATTATTTATGAAATTGCCACCGCTTAATTTTTAAAATCATATATTAAATAACCAATTTTAAAAGTTCGATTTTAAAACCAATTTTTCCCCTCTTGTAAGTTTAAACATAAATTAATACCACTTCATAATGATCGAATTAAGAATCTTCTATCTCAATGTCGAAACATTAGAGATATCATAATGTATTTATACATGACAAAAACATACATGAACAAAAAACCATTCAAAATAGACATTCAATATAATATTAATTACAAATAATAATTTAAATTATCATCACTATATCTTACCAAATAAGATTTCTCACTACGTCAATGACATGATCCCGAATAGGATTAAGATAGAAATCTTCTTACGAGTAAATTAATCAAACTTTGATGCATATCTATATTTTATACGTACAAAATGAACATTTCAATACATGTCAAATTTACCTTTTTAATCAAGGTGTGATCATATCCCATTTAGGACGACTCACTTTTTTATAATGTAATAATATGTATATATTAATTAACATTTTTTTCTCTTTCACAAAATTTTGACAACATTTCATATTAGTCTTCAGGTAATATGGAATAGATAACTTAAAATAAAAGTGATGACATCAAATCAACCATAATTAATATGTACCAAAAGAATAAACACAAAATGAATTTAATCAAAATTTCATAAATGAAATGTTAATTAAATAATAATTACTAATAAATTAATAAAAGATTATTAATTTTTCAAACTGTCCAACTTTACAGTTCAAAATTCAATTAAAAAATTTAAGTACTTCTTGTTTTTATAAAAAAAAAATATATTTTAAAATATAATACTTAATTTTTTATATTAAATTTCAAATAAGACACTATGATCCATTCAATGAATTATAATTTTATCAAAATTTTGGTAGCATAACAACTAAAATAATAACTTTTCAAAAATTTAAAAAATATAATTTGTATTTGCTGGAGTTAACACCACAGACCCAATACTCAACGTTTATTAATAAAATAATGATATATAATTATTATAAGAATACAATTATTTATTTATAAAATATTTTTTATATATTTATTTTTAGATAAAAAAATATTTATTTATTAAATATTTTGTACAGATTTATTTTTATAAAATTTTTTATGAATTTATTTGTGAAAATATTTTCATAAATTTATTTGTGAAAAATTTTTCATGAATTTGTTTATGAGAAATTTTTCATGAATTTGTTTATGAGAAATTTTTCATGGATTTGTTTTCAAAAAATCATTTTCTACTAACTTTTTATCTACAAATTTATGGTGATGGGAAATTTGTGAAAAAAATTATATTTCTTATTAATTTTAAGTATTACCCACAAACTTATTTTATGAGAAATATAATCTTTTTTATAATAAATATCTTAATAAAAATTGAATTTATACTATAATTCTACTAAAAATAGTATAAACAATATATAATTATTTTAGTAATTGTACTAATAATCTAAATATAAAATATAAAATCATCCTAATGACATTATAATTTTAAAAGTTTTGGTATTAAAATATGAATATCCCAAAAATTTATAAGATTAGAGGTCAAACTCTTCGAACCCAATACTTAATACGTTCAATAATTGTTGGAGATCCCACATTGACTAGAGATCAAACCAAAGTAAGCTTTATATAATGGTGCAAACCTCACCTCATTGAGCTGGTTCTATGAGGTTGAATTAGGCTTAAATCCACTACTAATATGGTATTAACATGGTATCAAAGCCTGGTTCTTATCAATTTTTCTTTCTAAAGTTTATTAACTGTCAATACTGTTCATCAATGCACAGTCGTACTAAAACCAAAACTTTTTTTGAATTTTATTACTTAAAACTAAAGCTGATGTTAGATCTTCCTTGAAAATCTTTATTATTCTTGGGTTATAAATCTGGTACAAAAGGGTATATCCTTTACAATCTTCACTCTAAATCCTTTTGTATCTCTAGAAATGTTATATTTCATGAACATATATTTCCATATTCCCAATATTTCTTTGATTTTGAAAATTTTAATATATATCCTAGTCTCAATTCTTCTAAATTTACTCTTTATGATTTTCCTTCTTTTTTACGTTATCTTCCTATCCTTGATGTGCCTAGTACTGATGTTGTTATTGTTATTGATAATGTTCAAAACACTACTGTTCCAACTAGAGTCTCTTCTAGGATTAAACACAAGCCTGCTTATCTTGATCAGTACTATTGTGATACTAATATGGTATCAGAGCCAATCCTAGCGAGATTCTCGGACCATTATCAGATCACTTAAAAATTTCTCAGGCCGATATCAGACCACTTCTATCAGACTACACATAATTTCTAAGCTCGACGTGAGGAGGGTGTGTTGGAGATCCCACATCGACTAGAGATAAGGCCAAAGTAAGCTTTATACAATTGTGCAAACCTCACATCATTGAATCAGTTTTATGAAGTTGAGTTAGGCTTAAATCTACTACTAATATGGTACTAATAATAACAGAATAATAGTATATAATATTAATACAAGAAAATTATAATAATCCTAATTCCTTTTTTCTTCTTTCTTTTTTTCAATTCTAAACTTCAACATAATATATTAATCTAATAAACTCTAACCATAAAATTTAGTAAAAAATAATCTATTAAAAATTCAAAATTATTATGCAAAAATAATCTAATAAAAATTTTAAATTAACTAACTTGTAGTGGTGGTGATATCGGTAAGGATTATAATCGAGTGGTAGTGGTATGGTTGTAAAAGTGTTGCGGTGATGGTGGTTGTGGTAATAAGGAATGATAGAAAGGAAGAATAATAATGCAACGAAGCAACCTTGGCAAAGTGGTGGTTATGGAGCAACTTTGAAGGAAGACAAAGGTAGAAAAATATTGACAAGGAAGAAGACCATAATAGCATGCACAAAGTTAAAATGTGAAAGTATGAATGTTTATTACAATTATAAAAGATAACAATTTCCTAAAATCTCGTCGTTATATGTGACATACGGCAATTATAAATAAAATTATTGTCATATATTTTGATGATTCAAATGATTTTAATGATAATTATCCTCATAGATGATATTTCAAAGATGATTTTAATTCAATGATACATGATATTTCAAAGATGGTTTACATCATTGTTATATGTTTTGATGCTTCATATTAAATGATTATATTAACCTATTAAAGATGTTCACTTATTTTTTAAATTATTACTGTGTCATTTCTACTATGGTTGTGTCATCTTCGACTATGGTTGAAAAATGATTTTTGTACCTAAGAGAATATCTAAAAAGGTTAAGTTGACTTGTATTTATTTTCTTGAGTTAAGTCTGTAGAAGTCCTATTTCATAGCACGACTTATACTTTATTTCTTTTCTTTTTTTTTAAATAAAAAAAAGAAGTCGTGCTATCAAATATGACTTCACCTTTGTAATTTTTTTTTTAAATTCACCTCTATTTTTATATTTATTTAGTTAGGATTTTAATTTTGTTAATTCATATTTTTTAGTTATGATTAATCTATTTAATTTATCATTGAAAAAAATTGAAAAGGATGACATTAAAGATAAATAGATTAATTGAAAATGAAATAAATAGAAGAACATATATTACAATTGAAAAATAATTAATTAAAAGATTAAAATGAAAATAAATTAAAAGAAATACACTATATAATCATAACAATTTTTACAAATAATAATTAAATATATTAATCATTAATTTTTTTTCTTCACGTAAACCTTAAAAAGCTATCTTCAATATTAAAAAAAAATATAAAATCATGAGACGACTTAGTACATTTTAAAAAAAAAATTAAAATTCTAAAATTGTGATATAAAAACTTGAGCTAAGAAAATAAATACGAGTCAATCTAATTTTGAAGTAATTATGAAATTACAAAACGTTGAAAAAGATTGCTAATACAATATTTTGCACTAATAAAAGTTAAACAACTCATTAACATGATCCATGGGAGGAAAAATAAAAGTAGACGAGAACAAATTTTCTGGAATTTCAATATCTATATATCACATTTTGAACAACAACAAGAACAAAATTTTGTCTTGATTTCCTAATTGAGAAGAAGGACGGATGCACAGGTTCTTGGACTAACATGGAGAAGAGAATGAATAAGAAGGTTACCCCTTTGGATTCCATTTTCCCATATAATTTCCTTTTCCCCATAAGAATAATATACATATAACAATGAATCTAGCAAAGTGAAAAAGAGAAGAACACGTGAATGCCGTTTCTATGAAGCTATAAACTAATTAGATCAGGAAGAGGTTGATTTTGAGGAGGAAGGTAAGGCACGATGCTATATGATTCCTGAAAAAGGTTGGTTATGGCGCCAATATCCTTCTCACCCTTTGAGACAATATGCATTCCTTTAGCACCAACCATTACATCATCTTCAAAAACCTCCCATTGGTGAGTGATCACGGTCATCGAACCCTTCTTCGATGAAACAGGTGCAATGGCAGAACAATCTCTCACCACAATGGCCTTATCCTCATCATTTTTCACAACACCATCCTTCTGGGAAGAGGCACCATTGATTATCCTCTCAAGATCTTGAATATCTTCGCGAGAAATTCTATCAATCTTGGGGCATTGAGAAGCATTGAGGACCCCAATTTCCTTGCAAAACTCAAAGAACAAAGACAACTCCTCCCTTTGAATCGATGCTCTCTGAAGAATCTTGAGGCCAATACTCGCTTCCATCCTCCCACCCATTTCATATATCCTCAACAAAACCTTGGCAATCTTGTTGCAAAACTTACTATACAGGCCGAAAACCTCAACTATAACACAATCCATGGCTTCAAGAATCAAACCAACACCCATGTTCTCATTCAATGGCCTGACCTGAAGAAGCATATCAATCATCCCTTGCAACCTTTGCAAACACTCGAGCTCTTGCATCAACGTCTCCTCCACCATCTCCTTCTTATTCTTCTTTAACTTTTCAACCTCGGAGGCCACAAACGATGATCTTTGATCCAAATACGCAAAATAACCACGAACGAAAAGGTTGAAGCTCCAAGCCTTTTCAGTGCTCAAATGGCCATCAGAAAAGTTTGAGAGGTCAAAGGGTAACCTCCCCATGTGTTGCACCACAGGGATGTCACAGAAGAAAATGCCATGCATGAGCATCAAGCCTTTCAGCGCCACAACCCAGCTTCGAGTCTTTTGCATACGCATGGAGAGAGCCCACACAATAGGTTTCAGGTACAAGGGTGAGCTTCGTAGCCTTTTGAACACTCTCTGCACGTTCTTAGAATCTATGCATCGATCATTATGGCTCGTGGCCTTGATCACCAATGTTTCTAACTCAGGGTTGTGGAATGAACTCCTTCGCGCGAACTTTGCAGCCCATATGCTATTCTGGTCTTTCATGGCTCCACTGGCTCTCTGCCACACCCTCATTTTCCTCTTTTCTTGATGATTATTTCGATATCTCTGCCAAACAAAGGTGATCGATCAATAGATTTTTCTGAAAAGAAAGGTTAGGATGATGGTGGTGATCCTTTCACCACCTTCAACCTTCCCTTTCTTTCTCCAGTGAAAACTTCTATCAAATTTTTTTCTTCGTTTGGCGATTAAGTATGTTCTGAGAACGTTGTGGTTGGGATCGTACGTGTGGACACTGGAGGCAACAACGCAAACACAGAGGGTTTCATCCATTTTGGTTTTGTACAAGGCCTCCACCTGGCATCATGGCGTATTTTTGGTATCAATGTGTTGGAATCCGTTAAGGTTGTTATCTTAACTCATGTGTTGACCCAAAACAAGCTTTGTCATGGGATGATGACTTGTAACGCGTTTGTAGTGTAGATGCTGTTATGTGTTTGAAAATTCTATTTGGAAGTGACTTATTGACCAAAATTAAACGGACCAAGAGTTTATTTTTCTCACGACTACAGCCGTTTTCTTTACCAAAATGGTGTACAAATATTTTAATTTATAAAAATGAATAAAAATTTAAAAGATCATAAATTTAGATAAAGTATATTTTTAAACACCACTATTTCAGTTATTTTTGAGATGATATTTCAAAAGACCACTTCTATATATATATATATTAAAGTCGTATATCAAAACATTATTTCTATTTTTTTTAATAAAGTAAATACAATAAAGTTTTAGTTTTATTTAAAAATGATTTAAAATCTTATATGTAAGATGATTTTAGTATAAAAAAAAAAACACATTAAAACTATTATATAATATGATTTTTTTCTTATTAGAGTAGTCCAACTCCACCAAATTTAATAATTTGAATGTAACAAGTTATTTTTACATAAAATAAACATATAAGTTAATATTGTATTTATTAGAAGATATCTACAAAATATAAGATATATTAGTTGAGATAACTAAGGTAATATATTACTAATATGTTATAAAAATCATATTATAAATAAATAATATCTATAAAGTATACTCATACTTTTTACTCCACTTTTAAATTAATTCTAAACCCTGCATATATTGTATAATGCAAATACCCCTACACAGTCGTGTAAAAGCAAGTACCATTTTAATTTATAATATCAGTAACAGAACATCATTAATTTATTTATCCCAAATTAAAATTAGGATTTATAAAATTTTTATAAAATTAAAAAATTAGGGTTCATAATTTTGGAAATCATCATTTAAGAAAAATCATAAATTCAACAACACTCTGATACCACGTGTTAGTCATAATTATATACTTTTCAATTATAAAGAATCTTAGAATTCATGATTTTCACATATGTATAATAACTAAAATACTGACCATGAGAGACCTTATCCATGAGAGTAAATTCATTGTGATCACCTTTTCCCAATCCTTTTTCTGTATCTTTCTTTCTCACGTCTCTTTCTTGTGGCTAACGTGATATTCCTTTACTCGGATGAAGCATAACTCTATTTTTTCTCTTATATAATCAACATCCATCAGATTGGTTACTGTAAATTTTAATTTTAATTTAACTTTTTATAATTACTAATAAATCTCTATAATTTTATAATCATATTTAAGCCTATAATTTTATTTCATATTAATCACTTTATTTAATTAATTTAATTATTCTAACAAGTTATACGTAGAAATGTTTTTTATAAAAAAATAAAATTGAATCTCATAACTATAACAAATATAAGAAGAGTTTTATATTATAAGAATATTCATCTTTACAATCATATATGTATACGTAGTGAAGAATACAAAGTCATAAATGATATTTATAATCATTACTAGAAAAATGTTTTTTTACGTTGGTTATATTAGACATTTAACGTCGATTAACGTGGCGTCGTTGAATCAGACAACGTTAAATTTAACGTCGGTTATAAAAATAACCGACATTGAAAGATTATGATAGGAAAGATTATAATACAACGTCGGTTATTTTCATAACCGACGTTGAAAGTTTAAGCCCAGCTCCGCTTTCTCTTCCTCTTCCTCCGCTTGTTCCCCTTCTTTCCCTAGAAACTTCAAATCTTCACTCCCAAATTCTCCTTCTGCTGCAGTTTCAGTTCCAACCCACAATCACCCAAATCAAATCATTTCCTCAAAACAATGGAGACTCCACTGAACACATGGAGGCTGCCGGCTTCAAAAACCGGCGAGGAGCTGCGAATTTCGCATCATGCGAAAAATTTTATACCACATTGTCAATATAAATTGTAAAGACAATAACCATTAAGAATAATCAATTCATCTTATAGATTAAGCAATTTTAACTTTCATACCATTTGAAATTTCTTGAACAATGGCAGGGGCAGGTATGCCAGAATATGAATCACTACCCATGTAAAATTCATTTGAAAGAAATTCTGGGTGATGAACCAACCACTACAAAGATACGAAAGATTTTAGTTTAATAAAATAATTATCAAAATTTGAATAGCTTGATTTTAAAAGTTTTAGGGAAAAGGAAAACTTTCCTGTTTGCACGACCTATGATCAGAGTGACATTATCACATTCTGAATAAATGTACCTTCCTAAGAAATTGATGGGCATGGTGAACTATCTTCCAGTCACTCTTTTGAGCAGTGACATTTTTTGCATACGAGAAGCCAGTTCCAAGAGGCAAATCTACAAAAATAATGCTAGCTGCCTGTCAAAAATTAAACATAAAAAAGAATTAGGAGCAATACATCACCCTCGAGTAACAACATATTAAAAAGAATCAGGAAAAAAGAACAAGTATTGCTAGCTATGCTTAATATAAATATAATTATAAAATAATAATTATTAATTATATAAATTTGGATTAACATTGTCAAATGAAATCAAGATCAAATTCTTGAGGATGCATTATGAAATCTATACCTTTGTCCAGGACTGTGGCCTCAACATCAAATTAGGCAGGCTACCATCATACTCCTCAATCTTGAATTGAAGTGGACCTATTTACATCCAATAGATTCATTTTTTAGTGAAGTCAATTTTTGAATGCACTCCATCACATCGTTTTAAACTATCTAAAATGCAGATACAGGTTGGCTTTAATAAATTCTATCTCATGGAGCAGCGATTGTCTCTTCAACGTACATGATGATCTAAGAAGACCTAGGTGGGACTTAAGAGGGTAAGGCATGAAAACAATAATATTGGAACATGTGGTAAGAGAGCCCTTGACCCAGATGACCAAAAGTAGAAAATCAACAAGAGGACAAAGATTGAAATGTTATCAGTACCAGAGGGGATACGTATGCTATGTTATTGGAGGGCAAGAACACCAAGTATTGGCACTGTCTGAGGCAATTTCAGGAGTCTGAAATGAACTACAGATTTTTCATTTCTACTCACTACTAGAAAAATGCCTTTTTGATTGGTCGGATGTTCCGAAATCGGCTCCACTAAACACATGGAGGCTGCCGGCTTCAGAAACCGGCTTGAGCAACTTGAGGAGCAGCTTGAGCAATATGATAATGTGGTTTACACACAATAGGACAAATCATTATATAATGCTAACAAATTTGAATAATATACAAAGCAGTCACTGCAAAGGAAAATAGCTAACGAGTGAGGGAGATAGGGGCTAAACCCTTACTAGGAATGGAGATAGAGGAAAATGCGAACGACGAATCAACTCAACGACAACAACCAGACAAGATGGAAACAACCACTAGCGGCGGTGGTGGCGGTCGTCAAAACTGGTGGCAGTAGAAGAGGGACTCGCGAGAGAGAGAGAAACAGGGAGTGGTGAAATAGCAGAATGGGCACTGGGAAAATAGTAGAGTAAGCGCTGGGAGTGGTGAAATAATAACTATCAACGTCGGTTATAAATTTAAACGACGTTAAATCAATATAACAACGTCGGTTATACATTTAAACGACGTTGATACTAGACTATCAACGTCGGTTAAATATATAACTAACTGATGTTATTATATTTTTTACGACGGTTGAATTTGTAACCAACATGGAAAATGTAATTATATTTACAATTATGTCACCGCATGTAAAACAACGTTGGTTATATGTATAACTGACATTATTATGTGACGTTGAATCCCCATTTTCTAATAGTGAATATAACATAACTATTCTCTAATACTCAAGTACATCCTTCATTCCTAAACCGTTACTTAGGAATTTCATTATGTGAATCTGGAAATGGACAACAATGATGATAATGTTGTTTTGCTAATAGTAATAATTAATATATTAATATTATATGAAGATCAATAAAAAAAATAATTATAATAAATTTAAATATTGTTTATAGTTATTATATAAAAAATATATTTATTTTTTAAAATAAGTTAATTGTAATGATTAATAAATTAAAAAATAATCAAATATTATATCAAAGATAAATAAAAAAGAAATTATACTACACTCAAATATGCTTTATAATTATTATAAGAAAAATATATTTTATTTTTAAAATTAATTGTTAATACATATATTTATTTCTTTATATTTTAATATCTAATATAATGAATAAAAAATATACGTATTTTATATTTATAATGGAATAATACTTTCTAATACATTATTAATAATTTTAATAGAATATTTAGTTTATTTAGGTTTATCACTTGAAAATATAAAGTCTTTACAAATATCATGATAAAAGGAAAGTTGTAAAATTATTCTTATAAGCAAAACTTGAAGTTAATGCTTAGCTTTACCTACTTACATTGCTATCTACTCTTGTATTAAGACACGATCATTGTAATATCAACAAAACTACAAATACAAACAATAAGGGTAAACTAATATAAACAAAACCAATCAAAATAATAATAATAGTAACAACAACAACAACAATAATAATAATAATAATAATTTATAATCCATATTCTCATCCTCTCAATCCTATATTCAAGAAAAGTCAAGTAATTAAATAATTATAATAAAATAATTTAGTCACATACACCTAAAGTATTAGACAAACTCATTTAGAAAATTATATGGAGTCGTTAATTTCAGAGACTAACACCTGCTCATGTCTACTGGTTATTAGGTCATAAACAAAATCCCCTTAGAGTCTTTTTCACCTCAGGATTTGTTGGAGATCCCACATCGTCTAGAGATAAAGCCAAAGTAAAGTTTATATAGTGGTGCAAACCTCACCTCATTGAGCCGGTTTTATGAGGATGAGTTAGGCTTAAATCCACTACTAATATGGTATCAAAGCCTATCCTAGCAAAATTTTCGAACCATTATCGGACCACTTCTATCAGACCATCCATAATTTCTAGTCCCATGTCGAGTTTAGGACAGTTTTATGCAGACACACCTATCAAAGAACTGATGACTCCTCCCAGCACCTAGTGATAAGTGCTAGTTGAAACCTTCATCAACTTTCATCACATGATACCCCTATCTATGTGACTAGAATATCATTTAAGTCTGGATACCTCCTTTAGAGACATCTAGAATTCCTCACAAACACATAATTCAATTCACAATCCATCACAATCTCATAGACACATTTCCATCGCAAGCACACAATTATCTCATCTCATTGGCACCATTGTTATCACAAATTCATTAGCACCACTACCATCACAAATTCATTAACACCATTGCCATCACAATTCCACTACTCTTGTGATAGTCACAATTCACAAACATAATTCACATTATTATCATCAATCTCATTTCTGTTACCAAGTAGCATCAAGAGGGGGGGTGAATTAATGGAATAAAAAATAAAACTTTAGCGTTTATTTAATTTAAATTTTAACCCTCTTGAAATAATTAGTCTAGCAGATATTTTATAAAGCGCAACAGAAAAATTAAAAGATAAGGGAAAGAGAAAGATAACACCAGAGATTTATAGTGGTTCGAGTTAAACCTTTAACCCTACGTCCAGTTCCCAATCACCTCAACCTGAGATGATCCCACACTCTTATATCTTTAATTTATCAGAATTTTTACAACCACTAATCACAAGTGAAACATGCAAAAATACAAAATTAAAGATAGACCTCACAGTCTCTTGAAACCCCACAAGAGATTACCACACATTCCTTGAGTCCCACAAGGAATGAAACACCTTCCTTGAATCACACAAGGAATGAAACAACACCTCCTCTAAACAGCCTCAGAGGATGATTATAATCAAAATAGATATCACCTAGAGTGAAGCTGTCAAACTGTAGCACCTGCTCTACTCAGAGTATCCTCAAGATTTTTCACAGAAAGATTAATGCACAGAAAAATATTCTCACTTTCAGAACATGAAATTTCGTGGCTCAAGATACTCAAAAAAAGTGTAAAGCTTTTCAGAAAACAATGTTGTAAAGAATGTATCAGTTAGGTGTATTTCTGAAAAACCCTAATATGCTTCTTAAATAGACAAATATTCCCAAATAAAATAAAATCTTTATTTTAATTCGAAATCACACGCTTTACTCTTTCAGAGCCTCACAACGTTCACAAAATAAAAATCAAGATACTCCTTTAATTTTCAGAGAATTTTTCACAACGTTTATTTTTCAAAAATCTTCGAACATAATCGATTATGTTATGGAAATAATCGATTATTGCCACAAGCTATTTATTTTTAAAATCACATAATCGATTACATAATCGATTATTCCAATGAGAAATATAATTTTTCTAAAAACAGTTTTCTTGAGAAAACACTCTGAGCTGAGTGATGATTACCTTTTGATATCATTCCCTCCCAACTATAAACTAAGTCTTTTATGTCTTTGAGCTTGCTTCCAACTTGAATTTTCTTGTAAATCTTTGAGCTTCCTTTAGTCTTCTTGAATTATCTTGATGTCCTGATTCTTGATTTTCTTGATCATTATTAAAACACTTGAATACATGTGTAGAGTTGTCCAATCTTCAAATAGTGGTAACAATTTCATAATCCTTCACAAATCATAATATATAAATCTCAATAGTTCAATACAACTCAACTTCACATTATATTCTATAATTTTTACGATTATATAGAATTCACAATTCAATACTCAATAAATTTCACATCATAATTCACATATATGAACTCTTTTAATTCAATTTAGAACATAAATAATTTCCCAAAAAAATAATATATTTTTGCTCAAGTAAAAATAATTCTGAAAGTATTTCGCTCATCTCATAGCATGACCTTTATTCACTAAAAATTCATATCTTATATTTTATACATTATTTTTGTGTGAAATAAAAATCATTGACTATCTAACCTCTAAGGCTAAAATTTTTATAGAGAACAATTTTCCAAATTCATAACAAATATATTCCAAAACAGGTTTGTAATTTCATAGAAATTTTTTTTCCTAACAGCTCGACCTTTAATTAAAACAAAATCATATCTTGAGTTATACATATATTTTTATGTGAAATAAAAGTCATGAGTTAGCTAACATTTAGGTTACAACTTTCATGAAGATCACTTTTCGAAATCAGAAATAAAAACAAGCCAAAATAGGATCTCAATCTTAAAGTGAAACTCAATTCACACTTTCACATCTAATAATCATATAATTCTCATCAATTTAAAAAAAAAAAAACACACATCGACACACATAGTCATCCAATCAATCATAAATAATTTTTCTTAATTAACTTTTCTTATCTTTAATTCAAGCCTTAATCTTCAAATTCTAATATAATTCCTTACGTTGAAATTAATTATATGATGTTTTCGAATTTTCAATCGAGGTATATTTAAGAACCCCTTAGGAAAATTAAAAGAAATTCAGGAAAAATTTAGAAAAAATTTTAGAGAATTAGAATTTTTTAAAAATCAAATAAGAAAATTAAAGTTGATTTCCTTCCTAAACAGATGGATTTAGGATTTTTCATTTAAGATTTTTGTAACATGTGACCTTAGATCTAATGATAAAATTAAATAATAAAATAAATTAAAATATCATAAAAAAAATTAATTTTATATTAATTTTTTTATACTTCAATGTCCATCATAGTTTAAATAAATATATATATATATATATATATATATATATAAATAAATAATAAATACATTTTTTCAAGACTATTTACTAAACTATTAAACTTCATTATATAATATTTTTTACTTAATAAATTTATATTAACAAATATTTTTCATCATTATATATTACCAAATTCGTACTTAATAATCAAAATAAAAAATATATATTAAAAATATTTAAAATTTTTATTAGTTAGTTTTAATTAATAATAATAATAATAAATTAAAATATTAAATTATAATAATAATATTTTTATTTATATTAAAATATATTATTAACTTAAAATTAATTTTACAAGAACCATAAAATTATATCTTCACAATTAATTTATATTAAAATTGATATTTTTTAATATAATTATATTACAAATATTTCTTTTAAAAAAATAATAAAATTATGATAATAAAACTTCGAATATTTTTTTTTATATGGAAATCTTATTGCATAACATTGTTATAGTTATTTTTAAATTGACTAAAGTTATACTATTTAGTATGGTTTTATTAAAAAAAATATGGTGTTTTAAAATATGACTTTAACATTGGAGTTTGCCGTGAAGTCGGTGTTTGAAAAATCAATGTGTTTTTTAAATCCAACTATAACGAATTTTTGTCATTCTTGTGTCTGTCTCATGGCCATATGACTTCTCTCTATAATATATATATATATATATATATATATATATATATATAAATTTACATTATTTTTTTTAAATTAGATTAAAAAGACATATTGATCCAATATCTGATCAAATATAAAATTCACAATCCATTTAAAATACAAATTAAGTGGAATCGATATAATTTTATTAAGTGAACCATCATGTCAAACTGGACTCTATTTTTCTATATCTCCAAATAAAATTATATAAAAGTGAGATATTAAGTTATTCAATTTTAACTGAATTATATTATGAGAAACTAAAATATAAAAAATATGTAATTTAAGTAACATTTAATTTCAAAAGTTCATATTAAAAAATTATATAACAAAGATTTAATCCTTAGACTACAAGGAACATAAGGGGTTGGGAGAAAAAGTTGTAAATTGTATTCACAGGTATGATTTTTTTCAATGAGGAATTTAGACATGTAAATCAATATCTTTAAAATGAGATTGATAATTGAATAATTGATTCAATATTTAATAATTATAACTAAAATAAGATTAGTATTATTGTGAGGAATAATAATAATAATAATAATAATAATAAATAATAATAATAATAATAAATAATAATAATAATAAGTAATGATAATAATAATAATTAATATAGTATCATAATTTTATAATATTAAAATTTTAATATATTTTATAGACTTTTAGTATTAGTATTAAGGAAAAAGATTAATAAAAGATTTTTTAATACTTAGGTTTATATATTAAAAGATATAATAGTGCTATGTAATTAAAATGTATTTTTTAGTGTATATTAGACTTTTTGTTAAGAGGAAAGCTGTGTCAATTTGATTTATGATTCATGAATCTATTCTTTTTCTTTCTAAATTAAATTTATTTTAGTAGCTCATCTAATTAAATTGTTAAGAATATTTTAGCTCTTCAAGTCCTAGGGTTTGACCCACTCTATAAATAAATATTTATAATTCTTAATAAATAATTTTTTATTTTAGTTAAAAGTAATTTGATGAAATAAGAGTAGGTGTATTGATTCTTATATATATTTTTTAAATATTAAAAGAATATTAATAAAAAATCTAAATTAATTTTATAAAATTAGATAAAAAATTTAATTATTGTAAATAACAAAGAAAATGACACAAAATTTATACTGCTTTACTCAAAAAATTATATTTAATTCATTTAATCATATTAATTATAATTTTTTATTATGTATAAAAAATTTTACTTGTTAAATTATTAATACAAGAAAAACTATACCAAATTTTACACTCTACAATATTAATTACTCAAATGATATTTTCTTACAAGAATTATATCCCTTATAAACAATTTTTTTTTAAAAAAAGTAGATATAAAACTGATTTTTGATCTAAGTACGCCTCTTTACAAGCTAAAATTCTCTTTGCAATGATAGAAAATTGTTTGTAAGATGTATTGATTAATTTAAAAAAAGTTAGAATGAATTTATACTTATCACTACAATTAAAGAATTAGTTTAAATCAATAAAATTAATAAGAGGTGAAAATTAATTTGAAATTAATTTATTAATTTAATTTTTTTATATGTTAAAATCATTTAAATATATAATGTTAAGTTTTTTTAATAGATTAAAATTTTAAATTAATAATTAATTCAAATCATTCCATTTTAGAAAAAATAAAATGAAATCAATAGATTAAAAAAAAGTTTTAGTATGTTAAAAAGTTTTGAAAATCTTTTTCTTTTTAATAATTTTTTTAATCAGATAAGATATTTTTAATTTCTTTTAAATTAGTTAATCTCAATTTAAAAAATATAATTACAAATCTCTAATTTAAACTATTATGACGTAATTTGAGTCAAGTTTATATTAGATTAGGCTTATTTACTAAAACTATTATAATTTTTTTTTAAAAAAGTATTTAATTAAAAAAACATGTTTTAGGCCATTTAGAATCCTTTTTAATCAACTGCTACTAACTGAATTTTCATTGTTATTTTTCGTGATTTTTTTATGTATAAATAGCAATGCTTAATCAGTAGGGCAAGGTCTTTCGTTTTAACCGGAGAAAATAAATTATTATATTTTCAACCATTTACTTAAAATTTTAAACATGCTAATAATTTGTATATGTTTGAATTCACTATCCTATTTAAAGATAGTTTTTTCAACTTATTTCATATTACAAAATAAATTTTTAGGACAAATCAAACTCTTAGCTACGATAGATAGAACCATAAAGAAGAATTAAGAATTCATATTGCATAAGCTTGAGCTTATAATTGGAAAATTAATCATATTAAGAAATACTAACAACCTCTAAAAGTGAACTGATAGGGTAAGATAAGTGATTTATTGAAATCAAAAGATTTAATACGATTTTGACACGTTAAAACTTCATGAGAGGATTGATTTTTCAAAAACCAATCATTTCTCTCATGGCAAACAATACTTAGTCCCCTCCCACAATAATGGCTTCAAATGAGACAAGATAAACAAATACAAGAAATAAAGAGAACATCTAATGGTACTTGGAGGCTAAATGTTTTTATCTTTTTAAGAAAAAAGTTAGAAATGAAAACATGGTTTAAATAATGTGATCTAAATGTGTATATGGTTGGAATTTTGGACTAGTGTGGTCCTAGGACTAATCTCATATCCCAAACTCCTCAAAATAGCCTTTTCATTTCTTGGGTGACCCTGTGGAGCAGAACTCAAGATAATTGCTCTTTCAAAAGGAAGGCAATAATAAAACTATCTTTTTATATATTTTAAAATTAAAATAAAAAAAAATTATGAATTAAGTTAAAATAACTATATATGTTACAAAGTTGGTTTTTTATTATTATTTAATGAAGATGGCATTAGGAGATGAATAGGGTATAAGGTGCACCTTTTGGGGTGTTTAAATAGCCTCCAAGTGGAGGAACATATGGGGGTTTGGAAGAGTCGTTGTAGAATCTGATTATTTGACGTTGGTCCCTCCTTCTGCACCAACAACTCTCTATCTTTTCAGTCAGATTTTGTTTTCTAACACATCAGTGGGGTGCAACTCTTTTCTTCCTTTTCTGTTACTATAGAATTAGATAAGTTTCAAGTTTTTAATATATAATTCTTTTTTATTTTAGATATTTAATAAAAATTAAATTAAATGTTTAATAAATTATAGGTTCTTTATGTTACATGCCTCAGTTCTAATCGGGTAGGTTAAACACGTGTTTATAATGTTCATGAATTATATATTAAGTTTTGAGATAAATTTTAAAAAAAGTATTATAAAATAAATAATATATTAAAATAAATTTTATAAAATTTTTGTTTATTTTATCTTTTCAAAATTTAAATATAATATTTTAATTTAACTTTTTAACAGTGGAGATTTAACTGACATATTTTATTTAATAATAATTATACTTATAAGAACAAAATTCTTTCTTTATTATTCATTTTTTATTTTTTTTCATTCTGTTCTAGTTTTTTATTTCGGTATGTTTATAATTTTTTAAGATTGTATACGAGATACATGTATTTATACTTCGATACTCAAGTCTGTTCTAATTTTTTTTTTCGGTATGTTTATGATTTTTTAAGATTGTATAGGAGATACATGTATTTATACTTCGATACTCAAGTCAGTATACAGTGTAGGTAGGGTTTAAAATTAGATTAAGAGTGAGGGTTACCTTGACTAAGCATGTCTATTTATAATATCATGATACAAAATTATCTTTCATGTGCTTTTACCTGCGGGATCCATTGTAATGATCTGTTTCCTTTCTAGAGTTGTTACGAATTTTTTGTAATCTCTTAATTATCTTTTAACTCTAATATTGCGAGATTTTCTGATATCAATTATCTTCTCTAAAGAATCATGGAGGAATTATCATTATATGTAATTCGAATCAAATACAACAAGATATTCTCTTAATGGACCTAGTATATCTTGACCCGTCCGCTTAATACAAATGTCGAGTACTTCTCAACTTGCTAGTTAAGATATTTGTTACTTCTCATTCCAATTGTTAGAATCCATTTAATACATGAAGATCTATTTAGTTCAAAAATAATAAAATAAAAATAATTATCTTTTAAAATTAAACCAAAATTGTGTAATTTATTAAATATTCAATTATAATAAATATTTTATAACAAAAACAAAAAAGTTCATCAAAACTTAAAACTTATTTAACCCAATACTATATCATATATTCAATTATTTCTACGAACACATTTAATACTAATACACTTATGCTCTATCCCTCTATATTATTGTTCCTGATTTATTATGTTTTATTCAACATTAAAGGTACATCAAGACACTTTCAGATAGTATTCTTTATTATTATTATTTTTTTAATTATATATATTCTCCTTTTAAGTGATATGATAAATCCAATAATTTTATTAAAATAAATTTTAATATCATAATATAAGTAAACTTTAAAAATTTAATTTAATATTATAAAATCAACTCATAAAATCAACTCATGAAATAAGATTTTTTTTTTTTTATATATATATATATATATTAATTTAATTATATTTTTAATTAATGTGAGATCTTTAATAATAATTTTATTTTAATTAAAAATATTTATGATGAAATTAATTTTTTATTATAATAAAAAAATTTGAATTTAGATAATTAGACAAAAATTAATCACATATTAAATTTGATTTGTGTGCATTTTTAATGTAAAAAATGCACACTTTAAATCTGTTAAAATTTTTATTTGTATGCCTATTAAAGTAATTAGTGTAAAAGTTAATAAATAATTTATTTGAATAAACGTCTTTAGAAGAAAAATAATAATAAAAATTCTCATAAATCAAAACTAGTTTAAACATAAGCAAAACAATCTAGTTTTGAAAGCTATTATGAATTTTATTTATAAATTAGTGCATACGTACTCAATTCAACTTGATGAAAACTTTATTTATTTGTTTATTGAAAAATATTTATAGACAAAATTATTCAAATAATTAAGTACCATATCGGACAATTTAAAGGATACATGAGTTATTTTTATTAAATGAATATTATTTTTCTTATGCATTAATAATGTGTCGATTCATCAATAATGGAATAGGAATGGAAACATATTTTTTATTAGTTGACTGGAACCTTCTCTAAATTTTTGAATGATAAATTGTAATATTAAATGAGTATTTATTTTATATTTATTTGGTATTATGATCATAGTTTATAATAGTATAATATATACTATATAATATTATCATAGACATATTTAAAAAAAATTTATATATTGATACCAGTTTAATATAATATATATATATATATATTTTACTAACATTAATTTTAATTCTAATTTATTTTTATAAAACTTTATTTATAAGATAAGATTTATATTTATTTAATATATTTTAATTATTTTGTTATTAATAAAAAAAATACTTGTATTAATTAAATTGATACAAAAAATTTGGTCAAGGAGCTACAGAAGATTTGGTTAGAAGTTAAAAGAAAATTGAAATGATTTTTGGTTGGTAAGGATGATGTTATATCATTACTTTTTATCAAAAGCCCCAACCTGCGGCTTAACAAAGCTAAGACAGACAACTTTTCTGGTTTTTGATGTAAGTTTCTCATCCTACTTCGCTTATTTAACGTCAATCCAAAACTCAACATCATCTTTTCTTAAAAAACGTCATTAACAAGATTCTTTAACCAAGAATCTTTAATCATTGAACCATAAGACATGAGAAATACGCCACGCGCTCTCACACATGAATGTTGCCTAAAATTTAATGATATTTTAATTTTCTTTTAATATATATAAATAATTATTATTATATATAGAAAAATGGGTAATACAAAATAAATAATAATTATATGAAAAAATATGATTTTATTTTTTATTTAAAATTTTAAAATTAAAAATTTATATATTTTTCTAAATTATATAATATTTAACTTTCTTTTATTTTTACGTAAAATTTCAACTTAATTTAAACTTTAACAACAATCAATTGAATTAAAAAAAAAAATTACTTTAATAATATAATTAATATTTTATTATATTAAATTTAAGAATTAAAATTAAAAAGTTATACATATTTTCTTTTCTTAATCCGTCAAAATCTCTCAAAAAAAAGTTTATGATGGAATGAAATCTAACTAAAAAAATAGATAATATCTGATGATTAATCTAATAATATTTATACTTTTTTACATATTTAATATTATTTAAATAAAAATTTTCAAAATTAAACTTAATGCCACTTTAATTATAATTACACAGATAGACCTATTTTTTTTAGATATTAGAATTCAGTTTCCCAAATATCGAATTCTGAACATAATATATTTGAATTTTTATATAAAAAAATAAAAGAATATAAAATTAATATTAAAAATAAAATTTAATTTTAAAACTTAAATAATATTTATATATAAAATAATAAAAATAATATATTATTTAAATATATATTAAATTATCTAAATATATTTAAATAATTATTAAAAATATTAAATAATAATTTTTTATTATTATATATATATATTTATTTATTTTTGAATAGGAAATTTAAAATTTATATATATTTTTAGTTATATGAATTATTTAAGTTATAATTTTAGAAATAAATGATAAATTTAATGTATAAAATATTAAAAATAAAATTAAAAATAAGTTATTAGTAGCAAAATAAAAATTATAGAACATGATATCAAAGAAAAATAAATTTATTGAAATAGAAATAAATTGAAGAACATACCTTGTAATTGGAAAATGATTAATTATAAAAGACATACATAGAAATTGAAATGATTTAAATGAAAAATAATTAATTATAAAAGACATACATAGAAATTGAAATGACTTAAATGAAAATGAATTAAAAGAGCAATATTGAAATTAATTTACAATATGTCTAATATAGTAGATCTTTCTCTTCCTTTGTTGTCAATATAACTATTGTCTCTACCATCTCTTCGAAGTTCTTCAAGGGTTGTATAGCGCAGATCAATAGTTTCAATAACTAATTCAATATTTTTCCATGTTTGGTCACGTTGCATACTTCTATGTATTGTTTTAGACTTTTTCCATCTTCTAATCATTTGTTGCACATCAGAATCAGTTTTGATTTTTATGGAGTCGTGAAATAGTTTATTGTTGATAACTTGGATTGGACTTCAATAGTTAATCTTTGTTATTTGTTTACGGTCTCCATAATCCAGTATTTCACTGACTTTTTGAAAAAATTGATTGAAAGACCAATTGTGTTCAACTATCATTGTCCTTGGATAAAAGCTTGTGTAAATAAGTCCAAAACCGTATGGAGATTCTCTGATGGTAGCACGTTGGAGAGGTCCACCGAAATAAAGTATGGCTTTTGTAGAAGTAATGGGTTGATCGTTTGATGAAGAGGTTGTGGGAGGTGGGTTTAGAAGCATGATAATTTTTTCAAGTGTTCTGACCAATATGACATGCAGTTCAATTACTGTATCTATAGAAAATTGAGACTTCCAAGCAAGCATCTGCGCTACATGAACATCAGTTAATATAGGAATGATATCATATATTAGTAAATTCTCACTGTTCAGATTTGGTTTACGATAATACAACTTTCTGAATGTTGTTTCATGAGGAAGAGCTAGAACAGTACATATTTTTTGTTTCAGCTCCATGAAGGTACACTAGTATGGGATTCGAAATAAATTAGGCGATGGACCATGGAAGCTTACACCTTGTTCGTTGTGTACAATTTCACCATTTGCAAAGACAGCAGCTAGGTAAGAATTTGTGAAATGTTGACTATTAGTGATGCCAAACTCTTCCATCTGAAGATTTTTTAGAGAATGAGAATTTTTATATTTCGTAGTTGTAGTGCATTTGTTGAAAGATGTAATGTATGCTATTTATAGACAAATGATAGGAAAGATGAATAGAAAATGTGGACGGTGGAGATTTAGGTTATGTAATTGAACAGTTGAGATTCATTGTTCGTTTTCCTAAGCATTATTAATGTGTCACAGTCCTTATCAGAGTGATGATAAAAGTGGTAAAAAAGTTTTGCATGAATAAAGACTAAGCAGTATTGATGTGTTATAGTCTGTATCAGAGTGATGATAAAAGTGGTCAAAAAGTTATGTTGGTGATTGTGGCTAAACAGTATTGATGTATCACAGTCTTTATTAAAGTGATGAGAAAAATTGTCAAAAAATTTTATTGGTGATTGTGACTAAACAGTATTGATGTGTCACAATCTATATTAGAGTGATAAAGAGTGAGCATTATTCATGTTGATTAGATTAGTTTAAGGTTTAGAGTTTGCATGAAAGACGTTAAATAAAACTTCATTAATAACATTGTTCTAAACATCATAGATGAAAGAAAATAATTTCTAAATAACATAAATTAACTACGTGAAGTAGAAGCACAAGTAATGTTGGAACATGTTTTCTTGGTATGACCAGGGGTATGACAATAGGAACAATTTTTTACACGACCATGTTGTTTTATAATGTCCATCTCTGTTCTTATTCGGCTTGACTTAGGTCGATCCTTTGAAGTTCTTTTCAATTCTGGGTTTGGGCACAAAGTTGGGCCTGTATAAGTTGGCCAATAGTCTTCATGTCTGAGTTCTCCAAATTGTTGCTCGTACACCTTAGAAACTTGCTGTAATGTATACACTGGAGCGATGTACATGTTAAAGTCATGGTGTGCGTGTTTGCATGCTGCAAGTACATGCGAACATGACATATGAACTTTTTGAAACTTCCCACAATCACACCACAACTCATCTAATCTAACTGTAAATCTCCCTGCTGGTCAAACTTCTCGCAGATGTTCATTCTCTTCCACTACAAATCTTCTGCTTGATCTATCGAAATTGATAACTCTGTGAGTGTTCGCCTTTGAGTGTGCATCTTGCAATGTTTTTGAAGCAACTTCAAAGTATATATGACCAGCTATGATCATGGCATCTACCTCCCTACCTCTTTCTGTAAAGAATTTGTTGCAACGGGTGTATGTTGCCATCACCATGGAGCATATTGGGAGGTTTCTTGTTTTCTTTAGGACTGAATTAATTGATTCTACTAAGTTTGTTGTCATGTGTCCCCACCTTCTTCCGTTGTCCCATGCAAGTGTCCATTTGTCTCTTGGAATCTCATCTAACCATTGTGCTACTTCCAAGTTATTATTTCTTACTATGTTGTAATAGTAAAAGAATCTAGGCTCAGTCATGCCATATGCTACAAAAATTTTTAAAGTGAAATTAATATAAGTAGCTAACAAAATATACAAAATATTAATAAGAAAATCAAGCATTAATGATATTAAAAACTTCATAAAAATAAAGAATTACCCATATTGACCACATCCTTCTTGAGAGTAGTTGTTTTGAAACGTCGCATAAAATTTTGTGCAATATGTCTAATGCAATACACATGCATAGAATTGTTTTCTGTCCAACCACTTCCATGTCTGCAATATGCACTTCTTATGGACTCGTGACGATCTGAAATGAGACACAACCCCTCTTGTGGTGTTACGTACCTCCATAGGTTTCTTAAAAAGAAGAACCATGCATCACTAGTTTCACCTTCTACAATAGCAAAGACAATTGGAATTATGTTATTGCGTCCGTCTTGTGCAACTGCCACTAATAAGGTCCCTTTATACTTTCCATATAAAAATGTTCCATCAACTTGAACAATAGGTTTGCAGTGACGAAAACCATCAATACATGGTTTGAATGACCAAAATAGCCTCTTAAAGAAAACATAATTGTTGTCCATCACCTCACCTTGGTACGCAGGTTGTGTACTCATCTTCCAAATGAAGCCCGGAACATACAATTTCATGGCTTGCAATAGAGTAGGTAACTTATGATATGAATCCTTCCAGTTGCCATAAATGTTTTCGATGACAATTTGTTTTGCCAACCATCCCTTTCGGTAGCTGATGGTATAACCCACAGTTGACTTCATGTGTCCTATGATGGTGGAGATAGGTGTTGAAGGATCAGTCTCAACAATGTCACGTATTGTTTGAGAAATCATTCGTGATCTCAACTTGCTATGATCCTGTGAAATGAGAAGTGCAAGACATGTGTGTTGCCCTTCCAACTTCATTATTTCCCAATATTGGTTTTTGGTGCGCAATATTGCTCGACATCTCCATTCACAATCGGTATGAACACATTGCACGACAAACCTAACCGGGCTTGATAGTTGAACCTTGTAAGTACAATGGTTTACTATATGAAATCGGTTGATAGCATCTTGCACTTGTTCTTTTGTGGCGAAACGCTGACCAACGAATAGTGTTCCGGGTGGATAAACTACTGTTTCCCGATCTAGGACATGGCCAAACTCTAAATCATCTATTTGTATGAGTTGGGAAGTTGAGAAAATGTTGTGGTGGGTTATATGGTATGTTTGGTTGTGATGGAGGAATATTTGAAGGTGGATGCACTTGTACATCTTCTTCATCATCTGGAATTTGGCTAAGGATTTCATCTTCATCTTCACTAAAAGGATCAAAAACTTCTGTTGGAAGACCTACAATAGTATTTTCTTCTATGGGTGGTTGTTGGCTTTGTTGTGATTCTAATTCATTTTGGTTTGTCAAAGGATAACTTAAAAGTTGGGTGAACGATTGAGTGCCATTTTCCCAATTGAAATCATCTGTTGTTATATGTGGGTTTATCACGTCATGGATAGGGTAATGTGAGGGTGAAAGTTGTGGTTGTGAGGCTTGGATAAATGACGAAGTACATGCATCGAATGTAACATATAGTTCAATACCTGATTGAAGTACATTTGAATCATGTATATTAAAGATTGCTTCGATGTCTTCATCATCCTTCAACTCCACAGCTGTGTAGTTGTTAACTCCAGGCCCAAGTCTTATTAGGTACCGAAAATGTATAGTTGCCACCCTTTCATTTGCATCTTTCTCACATTTTTTATGGATGATTTTCTTCATCGTTTGTAGAGATAGACCTCTTCTTAAAGACACCAATTTGGTGGATGTTGAGTTGAAAGTGACTCCTTCAATAGGGCAGCTGTTCATGGCACCATCGTAGTAAACAATGACATATATAGAACCCATTTCTCTAAAAATAGTAAAGGTAGAAAGATTTTTGTAGAGTGAAAACAACAAACAACCAAAGAAGGAGAATGTAAGTGATAATGGTAACATGTAAAATGAACAAAGTTATACCTTCTATTTATAATGGTAAGTAAGGAAGCAACAAAGATGCATTCTGAGGAGCACGTAAATCGAGTGAGTGTGACTTGTCAGGCACACTTCACAACTACCATACTTTCTCTTCCCCCAAATGTTAAGGTTTCCTATAAGTATAGATGGTATGACTTTGTTTAATTTACATCTTACCATTCTCACTTGCATCCAAGTTTGTATTTATTTACTGTCTAACTTTCAAATATCATCTATCACATACTTGCAATATTAGTCAGCCAAAATGTTATTATCAAAGCAAAATGAACACAGAGCTAACTTCATTGGTAGGACGGTAAGTTTAACATATCATCCTTATTTATTTATACTTTATTTGTATATGAACAAATGTTGTGCCTAATTCGTTAATAATTGCAGGAGACTGAAAATATTATATCATCATATTGTCACTTAATGCTAGAACCTCACCCTCTAATTGTTCCATTACTAGAACAAGTAGGCTTTGCTCCAGTAGCAAAGTTAAGACATCTAAAGGTTGATTATGCTTTGGTAACAGCTCTGGTAGAAAGGTGGAGACCTGAAACTCACACATTCCATTTTCCAATAGGAGAATGCACCATAACGCTAGAGGATGTTGCACTTCAACTCGGGTTAAGAGTTGATGGATTACCAGTCATTGGCCCAACAATGTTAGATTGGGACGAAATGTGTGAAACATATTTGAGCATTGTGCTAGTCAAAGGAGAGTCACTAATTGGCTCTATGATCAAGCTAAAGTGGCTTAGGGAAAATATTTTACAACTCCCAGAAGAACCATCAGAAGAACAACTTCACGCCCATTGTAGAGCATATGTATTAGGTTTAATTGGAGGTATTTTGATGCCTGACAAAACAGGAAATAAGGTCCATCTTATGTATTTAACTTTATTAACTAATCTTAAAAGTTCTAGGCGTTATAGTTGGGGATCTGCTTGTTTAGCTGTGTTGTACAGGGAAATGTGTAGAGCAACGGATGTAAAGACCAAAACAATGGGTGGTTGTGCATCACTTTTACAATCTTGGGCATGACATCGCATGCCATATATTGCTCCAATTTCTAGACTTCCACCAACATACCCATTGGTCTGCAAATGGAGCAGAGGTAGAGTGTTAAACTTTAGAAATGTACCTCACAATGATGTTGTGGGGTATAGAACTATGTTTGATCACATTCAAGCTGATCAGGTAAATCTTCTTTTAAAATTATTAATTCATTTTTTTTTAATTTCGGTTTGTTTTAATAACAAAAATTATTTTTTGGTGGAAGTTTTTATGGACCCCATATAAGGACTTGCAAAGACCAATCCCAGTTCAAGCATTTAGGGATGCCCAATTGTGGACTATATGTGCAACCATCATTTGTTTTGCAATTGTTGAATGACACCAATCTGATAGAGTGAAGTTACAATTTGGTTTATTCCAAGAAATCCCTTCTCCACCAAATAATTTGGATGACCTACACAACATTGATATGAGGGGAAGACATGACGAAAATTGGATAACAAAACATGCTCACTGGATTGATATATGGAATAATAGACGACAATTGACATTAGTGGGTGATTCAATGCAAGACACATTATTTCACACAATAGAATACGTGCAATGGTATAATGCCAATTCCATCATTTTTCTATCTGTACCACAATTGCTCAAAGATCCAAGAGCCCGCCAACAACCATGGGTTGGAGCCACTTTTGAAACTGATGCAACTTCCATATCATCGTATGACAAGCCTCAACAACCTGTTTCCTTACCTCAACAATTTGTGACGCTAGAACCAAACACAATTGATAGAAGACATTCTTTTACAACAAGCTCAGAGGATATCTTCTCAAACTTATTTGGAGTAGATTTTTCAACTCCAGCTTCAGCTCAAGCTTACATCAATTCTCTTTACCAACCAGATTATGCTAATCAACCAGGTAGTTCCTCAACTACATTCCAAAATCTGGAGGTTCATGAAGAAGAAAACCCTCTACAAATTTCTCCTGAAATTCAAGAACAACAACCACAACGACGAAATCCAAAATGTAATAGACGTCGTCCTCATTGTGGAACTGGACATCACTATGGAGATTAAAATTTTCTTAATATTATTGTCAATAATTTTGTTTTCCAATTTTTATTATCAATGATTATGTAATTTTTAATATTATACATTAAATTCCGTTAATTTTTATTATTTTTTAATTTTAAGTTTATTTTATATTAATAATAATAATTTTTTAGCTAATTAAATAATATTTTTACTTTATTATTTAAAAAAATTAATTTTAACATTAATTTTTTAATATAATATTTATAATTTATCAAACAAAAAATATTACATAAATTTTTATAATATAATATTTAATTTTTTAAATATATTATATAAATTAAATTTTTATTTATTCTATTTTTTTATTAAAATTTATTATTTAATATTAATAATAATTATTTAAAAATTTTATATTTAATTTTCATATTTAATATATTTATATTATTTAATTTTTATTAATAATAATTTTTAAGATTTTATATCAATATATATATATGATATAATAAAAAATTATCATTTAATATTTTTAATAATTACTTAAACATATTTAGATAATTTAATATATATTTAAATTATATATTATTTTTATTATTTTATATATAAATATTATTTAAGTTTTAAAATTAGAATTTTATTTTTAATATTAATTTTATATTCTTTTATTATTTTATATAAAAATTCAAATATATTAACCGAATTCTGATATTTACATGAAACATGTCTATTTGTGTAATTAAAGTGGCGTTGGGTTCAATTTTGAAAATTTTTATTTAAATAATATTAAATATGTAAAAAAAAAAAAGTCTAATATTTACCTTAATATTTATACCGATAATTCAGATAATTCAAATTTGGCAAAATCCCTTTATGACTGAACCTTCCTTCGTTGTCCTTCCCACAAAAAGACACTCCATTCCATTCCCACCAATTTCATGTCTCTAACCGAACTCTTCCTTCTTCGTGACATTCTCGTGGTGGCCTCTTAGTGAAACGTCGCCGTGGCATGAGGATTGTGAGATGATATCTTCAACTTTTATTCTCATTTCAAATCTAGAAAATGTGTCATCATTTATTCCCAATTTCAACATAGATATCAATGGAAAGAGCTACTGTGTGGAAATTGTGTTGGTCATAGCCAAGTTTCTATGTTTGTATTATTTTAAATTCATAATGTGCTATGTAACTAACAATTACCGGTGATGATTAAAATTTTAATAGAATAATTAATAATGTAATAAGACTTATAAAAAATTAATTATATTAAATTTAAACAATTTTTATAATTATTATATAAAAACATATTTTACTCTTTTAAATATTAAGGGAAAGAAATGTCCAATTTATTGAAAAATAAAAAAACTCGTGAGATTTATATTTTATTTAACAGTTAGGTGTAAGATGAGTAATGATACTATTTATTTTGTGATTGGATTCATTTTTTTTATCTGGTAAGAGTTTCAGATTTGCTGCATTTGTTTTTGGTAAATTGAAAAGATTCAATTTCTTTCTATCTTGAATTTTTTAAGTGATTTTTTCAGTTTTATTATGAGTTTTTTCATAAACAAAATTGTTGACATTGTAATAATTTTTCTGCTTGAACCAAGGAGGATAACCATGATTGGAGTAGCATTCTTCAACTGTGTGATTCATCTTATTACAATAGGTATACTGTTTTCCTTGGTTTTTTTTTGCTTCTACCACACCCTTGAAATTTTCAGCCAGCCACTATTGTTTGGTCTCCCTTGCTGTTTACAACTGATTTGAGTGTTGACAGTGTTGATAATACTTTTCCCTTCAAGGACATTATTTCCAATCAATTGTCTTTACTATTGCAGTACAAGAGAGAAGACACAATTGACACTAGGTAGAGGTTCCATAATGAGTATTTGTGTTTTCACAGTACTGTAGGCATCATTGAGACCTTTTAGAAATCAAGTCACATTTTCAGATTCCTTGTATTTGATTATGATCTTCAAGTAAAGGTAATCTTTATTCTCTTTCTCTTTCTCAAGTGCTTTCTTATGATCATTTGAAGCTTCCATATCGATCTTTTGTTATGAATATCACCACTACTTTTGAGCCCATCAGATTTTCTGAAGCCATCAAACATGAATGTTGGAGAATAGCCATGAATCAAGAACTAGAGACACTAGCAAGGAATAATACTTGGGTCTTGGTTGATAAACCGCGTGATAAAAATCTTATTGGATGCAAATGGGTCTATAAAGTCAAGCACAAACAAGATGGGACAATAGAACGATACAAAGCAAGGCTGGTTGTGAAAGGTTACACTCAAATAGAAGGTATTGACTTCATGGATACATTTTCCCCTGTAGCAAAGATGACCACTCTAAGAGTTGTGTTGGCTTTAGCATCCTCTCAAAATTGTTTCCTACACCAATTGGATGTAGATAATGCTTTCTTACATGCCGATCTAGAAGAAGAAATTTATATGACTTTACCACAAGATCTATCAACTCCTAAACCTAACCAGGTTTGTTTATTAAAGAAGTCTCTCTATGGGTTGAAACAAACTAGTTGCCAATGGCTCAATACTATCTCACGTGCTCTATAGGTTCTTGGTTATTCTCAAAGTCAAGCTGATCACACCTTATATATCAAGAAGACAGAGAAATCCCTCACAGTTTTACTAATATATGTTGATGATGTGTTATTAGTAGGAAACTACATTTCTGAGATAAATAAAGTTAAGCAATCTCTTCATGCACAATTTCGCATTAAAGATCTTGGAGATGCCAAGTTCTTCTTGGGATTAGAAATTGCACGATCCTCCAAAGGCATAGTGGTTAACCAACGCAAGTATGCCTTGGAACTTTTATTAGACTTCGGACTTCTCGGTTGTAAACCAGCAACAACACCTATGGATAGTTCAATTAAGTTGGGAGTTAATATTGGGGAACCACTCTCAGATATTAGCTCTTATCGAAAATTGATAGAACGACTCCTTTATCTTACCACTACAAGACCAAACATAGCTTTTTGCGGTGAACAAACTTAGTCAATTTCTTATCTGCTCCCATAGACCAACATCAAGCAGCTACTCACAGAGTCCTTCGTTATATCAAAAGTTCACCTGGGTGTGGCCTTTTCTATCCAACATCAAACACTCACAAGCTCACAACATATAGTGACTCTGATTGGGCCAGTTGCATTGATTCTAGAAAGTCTATTATAGGGTACTGTTTATACATTGGTTCCTCTTTAATCTCATGGCGATCCAAGAAGCAAACTACTACAACAAAATCCTCATGTGAGGCTGAATATCGCGCACTCGCAACAATAGTGTGTGAAATACAATGGGTTTCTTATTTATTACAAGATTTACAAGTCATTGAACCCTCTATTGTGTCACTTTTTTGCGACAATCGCTCCACAATTCATATTGCTCATAATCCTAGCTTCCATGAGCGAACAAAACATATTGAGTTGGATTGTCATATTATTCGAGAGAAGCTCCACCAAGGCCTTATTCATCTTCTGCCTGTCCCTTCAGCACAACAATTGGCTGACATCTATACAAAACCTTTGACACTTGCACCATTTAAATCCATTTTCTCCAAACTGGGAATGATTAATATACATTCTCCCCAGTTTGAGGGGGGCTAATACACGTGATTAGATCTTCAGATTAAGTTGCCAGATTACTCTCCATTATGACAGATTTTTACGTATCTTTATAATTACTTTATTCCATTTTTTTAATGATTTTATTCCCTTAATATTTGTTACTATTACCTTATTTTCAGCCTTCTATTTTTAGTTGACCTCTATATATGTATAATCCTATACGGATTTTCAATATGAATAAGATTAATTTTGTATCTTCTCAGATTCAAATTTGTTACATTATCAATATACACCAAACTTTGTGCAATTTGATCATTCATGACACGGGTGATCCAAGAAATAATCTTCACATTACACCTCTCTTATGCATCATAGAGATCATCATTCTTATCGGGTTGAGCTATGTTGCCATCAAGAAACTTGAATTTGTTCTTGGTCAAAAGAACTCTTTTCATACATCAACTCCAGGAGTGGTAATTCAGGCCATTCAGTGCAGGGTTGACAAAAACCATACTAGGATTCTCTCTTGGGTAAAGATAATAGGGATTCATCGGATTCATCATATTTTCCATTTCATTAGTGACAGACATAGTAAAAAAGAAGATGTGGAGCATAACGGGTATTCACCCGCTCTAACACCATATTGAAGTTCTTGTAGTATGAACCAACATTAAACAGTTGCTATAGTACACGGGCTATACAACAGGATCAATAGAGGCACCATCTGTTTGAATGAAACCCTTGAATTCATTGATAATTCTCATACGCATAAAGTTTACCAGATATCCTATATATACTAACAAATTAATGAAAGAGAAAAATAACAGAGAAAAACAACAGAAAAAAACAGCTCCAAGTAACAGAAAAATAAACCGTTTTTCATAATAAAGGTTTAATGGTCACATTTCTGAAGACAAATATTTCTCTTGTGCAAATGTCAAGAATTATATAACCTTTAGTGATAGATTTAAAACAAGAAAAATACATTTTCTAGTACGAGGATCCAATTTATTTCTATTTCTTTATAAGGTTGAAGCATAAGCAAGTGAACCGAAAACCTTTATGTTAAGAAGATTGGGTATATTATTGTGAATCAATTCATATGGAGTTTCATTAAACATAAGGTATCCTATTTATGAGATGTACAACATAAGAAACAGAATAAGACCAATGAACACTAGGCAGATTAGATTGAAAAATAAGATTTCTAGTTACATTCAAAATATGCTAGTGTTTTCTTTCAACAACTGAATTTTGTTCAGAGTCTCTATGCAGGATGTTTGATGAATTATCTCATCTGCATTATACAGATCATTATATGCAAACTCTTGGCATCAGACCTAATCATTTTTATTTTCCTTCAAAATTAATTGCTCACCATTGTGATGAAGTTACTTAAAGCAATTCTAATTTTATTTTTGTTTTTCATGAGATATATCCAAGTAAATTTGCTATATTCATCCACAATAGTAAGAAAATATTTGTTATCATGCAATGAAGTTTTGGGACAAGGTCCCTATATATCAACATGCACAAGATCCAATGCTTCTACAGTTTTGCTACTACTAATAACAAAAGGCAATTTATGTTGTTTTGCATAATGATAGGAATCACAAGTTATGGTTTTACTGTTTTTTATGTATGGAAACATACTACTCATGTGCTGCAGAATCCTATCAGATGGATGATCGAGCTTATGATGCCAAAGATTGAATTCACTTTTACTTGTGGCAGAATTGACTTCACAGCTTCTTGATGTTTCTAAGTGATACAAGTCATTTTTAAGCTTAAATTCTCCAATCGTCATCATGGAATCTATAGACTGAATCTGAAAATTCTCATTCAAAAAAATTAGTTTGCAATTTATTGATTTTATTAAACTAAGAACATATATAAGATTGAAAGAAAATCTTGGTATATACAGCACATTGTATAAAAAGAATGAATAAGAAAATCTTACACAGAAGAGCCATTTGGTAAATTAACCAAGATTGGTTTAATTTTGTAGAAATAAGAATAGTCATGGGTGTTATTGGCTACATGATTTGTGGTCCCGGTATCAATAATCCAGGGATTACAAATTTTATTACCTTCTTTGATCGAGTCAGGTGTAGGATCAGTAAGGATACTATTTACTTCGTGATTGGATTCATTCTTTATATCTTGTAAGAGTTTCAGATCTGCTGCATTTGCTCTTGGGTAAATTGAAAAGATTCAATTTTCTTTCCATCTTGAATTCTTGAAGTGATTTCTTCAGTTTTATTCTGAGTTTTTTCATAAACAAAAATTGTTGACATTGTAATAATTTTTCTACTTGGAGTAGCATTCTTCAGCTGTGTGGTTCATCTTATTGCAATAGGTACACTATTTTCCTTGGTTTTTGCTTCTACCACACCCTTGAAATTTCCAGCCACTATTGTTTGGTCTGCCTTGCTATTTACAACTGGTTTGAGTGTTGACAGTGTTGATAATACTTTTCCTTTCAAGGACATTATTTCCAATCAATTGTCTTTCCTGTTGGAGTACAAGAGAGAAGACGCAATTGACACTAGGTAGAGATTCCATCATGAGTATTTATGTTTTCACAGTACTGTAGGCATCATTGAGACCTTTTAGAAAGCAAATCACATTTTCAGATTCCTTGTATTTGATTATGATCTTCATGACATCGTACTTGCATTTGGTTTCACAGGTACAATTAGGATTTGGCCTCAGGGAATCAAGTTCTTCCCATAGAATCTTTAGATTTCTTAAATAAGGGTTAGAGATCCTCAAGTGATCTCCTTATAGAATCTATCTTTGAGGTCTTGCTAGAGTTCTTCCACATTATCAATATACTCCACACTTTGTGCAATTTGATCATTCATGGCACGGGTGATCCAAGAAATAATCATCACATTACACCTCTCTTATGCGTCATAGAGATCATCATTCTTATTGGGTTGAGCTATGTTGCCATCAAGAAACTTAATTTGTTCTTGGTCAAAAGAACTCTTTTCATGCCTCAACTCCAAGAGTGGTAATTCAGGCCATTTAGTGCAGGACTGACAAAAACCATACTAGGATTCTCTCTTGGGTGAAGATAATAGGGATTCATCGGATTCATCATATTTTCCATTTCATTGGTGACAGACATAGTGAAAAATATGTGGATCATAACGGGTATTCACTCGCTCTAACACCATATTGAAGTTCTTGTAGTATGAACCAACATTAAATAATTGCAATAGTACACGAGCTATACAATAGGGATCAATAGAGACACCATCTGGTTGAATGAAACTCTTGAATTCATTGATAATTCTCACAGGCATAAAGTTTACAAGATATCCTATATATACTAACAAATTAATGAAAGAGAAAAACAACATAAAAACAGCTCCAAATAATAGAAAAAAATAGAAACAGAAAAAACGATTTTTCATAATAAAGATTTAATGGTGTTCATGATCCAAGAAACCAACAAGACTTTAATTTTCCAACAATCTTCAAGGTCATTAGATAGGTTTGATAGTCGGTTGATTGTTTAAGCTAAATTTCTTTCGTGCTTCCAGTGTTGCTTTCACTGGTCGAGTCCATTTATTATAGTTTTCTCCCCTTAGGTGCACCGGAGTTATAAGATTTTTGAAATTTTCATTGGAAGTGATGTTATAAAGAGAAATCGTTCTTCTTATAAACCTCCCTCTCATTACTCCACTTGTTTCCTGCTTCTACCATGGTGACATATAACAAATTCTCTATGTTTCTTTTGATATGACTTTGATACCATAATATGATACAATAGAATATTATTATGTATTATTCATGCTTCTCAATATATATATATATATATATATATATATATAAATATATGGTTGCACATTAGGTGCATTATTTCTGTTATTTATTATTTGTTTTATTCCTATCTACAAATTTACTAAATATATTATGTACATAATTATATTTAATGATTCTCACTCAATCATATATTTTTTTTTCAAGATAATAACTATCAACATAATACTAACTTTAAAATATTAAATATAATTTAAGAAATATATTTTGGATATAATATTTTTCTTTTAATTATTGAAAAATATTGAGTAAAATTTTCTTTTAAGTATTATCGGTTTTAACTTAGACTTATAAAACCTTGCTTATAAAAATAACTTATTATATTTTCCTTAAATGACTATTAATTTGTTTGGAAAACTTAGTGATTTAAATATTATAAATCATGTATGTGCTATAAAAAAACTCTTAAAAATTATAATATAATTAAACTGATTACAATAAAATATTTTTACGATTATTACTGTTTACAATGAGTACATCATATTACTCTTAAGTATAATTTACTCTTTACTACAACGAGTAAACCAAATCACTCCTAATTATTCCTTCTTAATATTTTCTTAAGACTAAAAATTATTAGTATTCTTAAATATCACTCTTAACTACAAAGAAAATAGTATTTAAGGAAACGTTATAAGAAAAATCTCATATAGAAGGTATAAAATAAAATATTCTTAACTGAGATTATAATTTTATTTGGTGAAAGATATAATAATAACTTTCTCTCTACTACTAAAGTTTCTAATAGATATAACTTGAGTAGGAAGCTTGTAAGATGTGTGTGTTGTACTTTTTTTTTTTTTTTCTGTCTTCAACATTCTTTGCTTTTATAGACTTTTAAAAATATGTTGTTGTAGAAAAATCTTTATCTCTAAAACATATATTCTTGATAGTAGAAAAAAAATTTATTTTATACACAAAATAAGATATTTTATTATTTTGTATTAGAGAGATTTAATTTAAATTTAATGTATATGTAATCCTTTATATAATTTTATATCATACTATAATATAATAAATTGATTATATTGGATGAAAGATTTGATTATAATTTTATACCATATTTCAAAATTCATTTAATTTTATTGTTTTTTTTATTTAAATCTACATATAATTTTATTACGATTTTTTTTCAAATAACAACATATTGGATGTTGGATTTTTAATAAAATAAATTGATTGAAAATCACATAAAAATATTTAAAAATAAGATTTATAAAAGATATATGAATATATCTAATACTTAATTTCTTTATTATATCAACTAGTCATTATATGATATGTTAATCATATATATAGAATGTTACATGTGTTATAATATTAAGACAAAAACAAGCATATTATAATAAGACATGGTTCTCTAGAAAAGCTTGTCTTTATTCTTCAGTCTCCCTTTCTTAAATAGGTGACAGAGCATATCTTTTACATTAATATAATAGATTCTTCAAAATATATAATTAAGAGATTCTTAACCGCTAGTCTATAAAAGATAATAAAATATATTCTTCATTAACATCCCCCCTCAAATTGATGCTGGTAAGTCAACCAATAACAATTTGCCAACAAGAAACTAATGGCGTTGGTGTCATTAGAACTACCAAAAGAACCACCAAGAGAACCTCTAAAGGGAACCACCAAGAGAATCACCAAGAGAACCACCAAAGGGAACCACCAAAGAGAACCACCAAAGAGAACCACCAAAGGGAACCACCAAAAGGAACCACCAAGAGAAGAACCACCAAGAGAAGAACCACCAAGAGAAGAACCACCAACGGGAACCACCAAAAGAGAACTACCAAAAGGAACCCCCAAAGAGAACTACCAATAGGAACCCTCAAAGGGAACCACCAAAAGAGTACTACCAAAGGGAACCCCCAAAGGGAACCACCAAAAGAATCATCACGAGAATCATCACGAGAATCACCAAGAGAATCACCAAGAGAACCACCAAAGGGAACCACCAAGGGGAACCACCAAGAGAAGAACCACCAAGAGAAGAACCACCAAGAGATGAACTACCAAAAGAGAACTACCAAAAGGAACCCCCAAAGGAAACCACCAAAAGAGAACTACCAAAAGGAACCCCAAAGGGAACCACCATAGGGAACCACCAAAAGGAACCCCCAAAGGGAACCACCAAAAGAAACTACCAAAAGGAATCCCCAAAGGGAACCACCAAAAGAGAACTACCAAAAAGAACCTCCAAAGGGAACCACCAAAAGGAACCCCCAAAGGGAACCACCAAAAGACAACTACCAAAAGGAACCCCCAAAAGGAACCACCAAAAGAGAACTACCAAAAAGAACCCCCAAAGGGAACCACCAAAAGAAACCACCAAAAGGAATCCCCAAAGGGAACCACCAAAAGAGAACTACCAAAAGGAACCCCCAAAAGGAACCACCAAAAGGAACCCACCAAAGGGAACCATCAAAAGAGAAC
>BDMB01000027.1:143043-173955 GCA_016859785.1 Macrotyloma uniflorum
TATATATATATATATATATATATATATATATATATATATTTTCCAAAATCAAGTATCACACACATAAAAGAAGATAATAGATTAAATAAAAAATATCTTAATCTGCCATCTACCCAAGTTAAATATGAAATCCAAGAAAAAGACCTAAATTTAGAGAAATTATTTAAAATCTACTCGTAAAACTAAAACAATAATGGTATAACGAACTGATAATAAGATTCATGTGAAGAACTTCCTCAAGATCCCTCACTTGAACCCCTTTTAGAGTTATCTCCCACTTCTGGGTCATTGTCGAAGATCTCAACAATAGTCTTTGATTCTTCTTCATGATCCTCTTCCCTCACAAATCATTTTCTAGGTCCAACCATCGAGTGTCCATTTGTTCTCAAAGGTATTAACCTAAACACGGTAGCATGATTTTCATTTGCCTTTTGAAAAATATTTTGTATGGGATGAGTCTTTCACTCTTTCTAAGTGATAAATAATAAACCATATGGTCTCATTCAAATCATATAATCTATTACTATATTTTACTTAAAATTTCTCTTAGTCTTGTTACACTATTTGATGTTTTATTTATTCTCTTAACTCACCATCTCTCAATATTCACGATTTTGATTATTGTCATTTCACATCTCAAGCCCACTGCCACAGAAAATCACAAAACTCAACATTTAAGTTTGGATGATTTTTCAGGAGTACACTCTATCCTTGATACTAAGACAAAGTCTCAACCCATGATAATATCTCATATACAGTTAAGGTTATTAAGTCGGCTATGTGCTCTTATCATAACTCGAAGCCACACTCCCAAGGATGTCACTCCAAACAATTCATTTATCTAGTACCACTTTGTCATCATTTGGTACTTTGATGACTTACTTCTCAACAACATTCTTCCCTTATAGGGAACTATTTTTTTTAAGATTTAAGTTTTCATCAAATCCTTTAATTTCTTAAATTCATGTTCCCTTTTCATAAATATGAGTTTAAATAATAGTTTATCAATAGAAAATCTTCTACATATTATAAAAATACTCAAACATTGAATTCTTTTTTTTTTTTTTCAAATATTTTATAGTGTAATTTTTTTCTCGAAATAAATGTAACAATAAAATATCTACTTATTCGTATAAAGTTTTTATAAATTAATTTATAATTTTTAAAATATTACATTTAGATAGTCTAACAAAGATAACCAATAGAAAGAAAATAAAAGTCTTTTTAAAATAATCGATTATAATTTATAATAATCAATTATTTCATGTAACATTTTATTTTTTTATGTTTTATATGTATGGTCCATTTAATTGATTAGTTATAAAAATAATCTATTAAATATTTAAAATAATTAATTATTTTTATGTCAAAGACTTAAAATAATCTAAAATAATTGGCTATCTCACAATATAATGAATTATTTTGTTCTTCAAATTAAATTTTTTCACCTAGATTCATATAAATATACATATTATTACTTTAGTCAATAAGATTTCAACATATATATTCATATATTTAAATATTAATATATGCTCATTTCGAATATCATTAAATAATCTCATTTTCTTAATATTTGGAAAAGTATTTTTTTGGCATGGATATAAAAAATTATCTCAATACATCTATAATAGAAAGTTATTATTTAGTTCAATAAATATATATTTTCATTCTTCAAGAGAGTATCATTAAATTTATACTTTAGCATCATAACTAAGTTTTGGCACCAATTAACAATACATAGGGTAACTATAAAAGCAATGAAAAATCCCATAACTTAGCCTATGATCTAAGTTGACTAAGTTGCATGAGTTCAATCTCATGGTGCTCTCCTTTCAACTGTGCTTTTTATTCCTCTCCTTAAATGTACAAATACAACAAGAGCATATATTCTTTTTTCACTCACAATGTTTTTTGTTGAAGAAGCAAAATAAGACCTTAAGGCCCTAAGTCCCCTTTTTGTAATGGTTTTGGGATTTAAGGTTTAGGATTTTTTTTGTAATGGTTAACAACAAATTAAAAAATTCAAATAAATAATTTACCTACTAGTTTACCAAATCCTATTGAGGTTATAAGATACATTTGATCTTAATTTCTTGGACAAAGAGTGGTTTTGCTTACCTGAACAAGAAAGTCCCATTCATGGGTGTTTTTACTTTTACTTCCATTTACAAAATGGCCAAATCAAATTAGGACAAAAATGAAAATTTTCAAATTTACTGTTAATTACTAAATGCTTGAAACTTAGTATAATCTCAATTAATTTTACATAGTATATAACTGAGCTCTGATTATGCATAATATAATTTAGTTACATTAATATATTAAAATTATTTTCATTATTCCTATTCAAGTCTAAATCAACATAAATAATTACTAAACCAAATAATCAAAATTATTATTTTATTTAATTATTAATACATGTGTTTTTGGATGTTACAATATACAATAATAATAATAGCCATCCAATAAATCTTTTTCAAAAGAAAAATATTTCATAGACACTATTTTTTTCAAAACACTCTCACAACACTCATAATTTGTTAAATATATCACATTTGTGTATTGTCGTACGAATGTTTTGAAAAAAATGAGTGTTCATATATTATTATTATTTTTTTAAATATAATAAATATAGAAATAAAGAATAAAAAGTTAAATATGTTTTTATTGGTAAATAATTTATAAATTTTAAATTTTGTCTTAAATAATTTTTATTTCATTTTTAGTTAATTTTTTTTACTTTATATTAATATATTTATTATTATATTACTTACATTGATCAATAAATTATTATACAATGAAAAATGTATCTACTTTTATCATAAATAAAATTATATTAATCTTAAATTATTTCAAAGATTATTTTTTAGAATCAAGACAAATAAAAATAAATATTTTTTCCAAGAATCAAATATAAAATTTGTAAATATTTAAAGAATTAAAAGTCAAGGAAGATTTATTCATTAGATATAAAATTTGTAAACTTCAAAAGAATAATTACTTATTTTAGAAAGAATAGAAAGAATAGCAAGAATAACAATCCTATTTTCGGTATGCAATGATGGTTACAACTACAACAAAAATAATAAGTTCAAATACGACACTACATCAAAGAATTCTAGAATTAATAACGACACTGAAATATTAAAGTAAGAAATTTATACACATTCAAATGATCAAGGCATTGCATAAAAAATTAATTTTTAAATAAAAATTAATTCCTTTATTCATCCAGAAACAACAATAGAATGGAATGTAGAAGCTCTTTTGAGTGATTCCTTAATAAAGGAAAAATTCTACAAATAGGACAAGTGGGTCAGTGGAGAAGAAAAGAAAAGAAAAATGAAAAGAATAGTTCAAATCTTTTCAATATTTGGTAAGACGAACGGGGTGGTTTCAATGGTGAGAAAGGGCTTCGTCAAGGCTTAACCTACGATTTTGCTTGCTTGTCGAAGATAATAATAGCACCGGCGAGGTTAGATAGCGGTGGCAAAAGTTAGAGAACGACGGCGGAGGTTAGAAAGCGGCGGCGCATGTTAGAGAACAGCGGTGGAGGTTAGAGAGCAGCGACAAAAGTTAGAGAACGATGCTAGAGGTTAAAGAGCGATGACCAAGGTTAGAGAGCGGCGGTTGAGGTTATAGAGTGGAAAAACAAGAAATAAGGAACGCACGACCTAGGGTTTTAGATTTTTTTACTTCTATTTTGATTTTTGTTTTTAAAATTGTCTACCAACTTACTTAAATTACCTACAAATACCTACAAAGTAAAAATCCATATATATTAATTTTTACATATAGATATGAATGTATTACATATGTACATATATGTATATAAATACAAATTACTTATTACCTAAAATTCGTAGATAAATATTTGTAGATAATATTAAATTTTTTTATAGTGATGTAATAAATTAGAAATTGTTAAAGAAGATGAGATGTATGAATATAGTCATTCATCATAATATATTCTAGTAAGAGTTGTTGTAAATTATAATATACGGTTACATGGTAAAAATAAAAATATATTTATAATTTAGTAATTTTAAGATGAGTTGAAATTTTATATTAGATAAAAATAAAAAATTGAATAATATATAAATGAGAAAAACATATAATCTCTTAATTTTAATATTTTAAATTAAAAATAAAATCGTATTTTTTTATATAATTATTATTTATTAAGAATAAATAAAAAATTTCCAATGTTATATTCGTTGTAAGATGAACATCCAAATTTATGGCATCTATAGAAAAGTAGTATTAGACATGCATGTATAGAAAGTAAATATTGAAACTGTTAGATGATACGTAGTAGTACTTTACGAATGTTATATGCATCGAAATAAACGAAGGGCTACTTCGAAAGTGTGAGGACTAAAGTCATGGCAATGACGCGATAGTTTTGCTTTCGGCTCTCGCTTTCTCTTTCTCCACACCTCATTTTCTAAGCTTTGATGTTTGCTCTTTACAATGAATGGGGTGTAATCTAACTTAGCAGCAACCACAAAATCTGTAGCTTATTTCCTTCCTGCAATATCCAAGTAAAGGAGAAAGTGTTTGTGAGGGATATAGAGAGAGATAGAGACACCAACATTTTCAACCAAACTACACTGCTACCCTTCTTAAAAAGCAGAAAAGCAGAATAAAAAATTAAAAAAAAAGCCATGCATCTGATTCGCCAAGAGACAAGGACCCATATGAAAATTAAAAAAAATAATTAAAGAAAGAAAGAAAGAAAGCGAAAGGTTAAAATTTTAAAAGCAGTAGCAAAATCCCAATGGGAATCTTTCTTCGTCTTCAACTGTTCAAGGTGATCCCACATTGCCACCTCTCTCTCTCATCCTGCTCTATTACTCCTTTTTATGCTGTCTTTCTCTTTTGCTATCTTTTCCTCTTTCTCTCGCTCTCACAGACACAAACACACACAACAGACAGACAAACCAACATTTTCTCAGCTTCTGGCATGAGCTCATATGTTGATGGGATTTTCTTGCGGGGATCATTTTGTAAGTCCTCTTAAACCTTCTTTCTCTCCATAAAATGGCTAATTCCAGAATGTGTTAACAGTCAACAATCTTTCTTGTTTTTCCTTTTCTTCTTCCATATTCTTGTCACACTCATGCAAAACAATTTTATAAATATTAGGACCAAAAAGAGAGCGAGTTTCGCTTGATAGATGAAACTAGTGCAACACAACCACAAAACAGTATTATCATGGAAGTTCATCATCTTCAAGGGGTTGATAAAAGCACTGATTTCTTCCCAGTTGAACACCCTATGGAGCCACCAGATGAAGATCGTCCCGTGAAATGCCCAATGCCTGAGTCTTCCGTTATTAATGTAAGCACACATACATATTTATGTTATTTGTACTCTATTTATTTGCTTATCTTATCATATGATGCCATTATAAACAGAGATTTTGCATGGTAAGGAAAAACAATGCAGCTTCATTTTTATGTTTGTTTTATGCCCATGTTCCTGAAATATATATGTTGATTCCTTATTTTTTGCATTTGTCTTAATCGTCTCTCTCGCTAGCAAAGGGACCGACATGTAAAGTTTCTGGAGATGTACTTTTTTATATACCTTATACATCACAAGAATTTGATGTACTATAAACATAATACTTTTTTTTTGCCTGCAATATTTGAAAGACATATATACTGGACTAGGGGTACACCCTTCAGAGCTTCTCTTTCCAGCTCTGAATTACAGTATATAGCTGTGGAGAATGTCTTTTAGGGTTTAGTACGGCATAGACAATCACTAAGAACAGGAAGAAGCTAGAAGCTTTTGAAAGAAAATAATTCTGCATCTTAATTGAACATCAGTACTGTGCAGATATTTCTCATAATGTATCTCTCATCTAGTTAGATAGTTGCTTTGAAACAAAAAAAATTAAAAATAAAGGAAGAAGGAGAAAAATCTGGTGTTTGATCTTTATTAAATGATTTTCCATTTTCCTAAAACATTTTTCCCTCAATTCTCTCAAGATAGTTAGATATATTTACTTTTTCATTTAATATATTTGGGGAGTGTTAAAAATTAGTAAAATGATATTATACATCACTCAATTTTATTTTCTAGTTATCCATGTCAATTGTCAAAATAGAGGTTTATTCTAATTAGAGAAGGGCTGTATTTTTTCGTGGTATGTCCTATCTAGAAATATCATATAAGTCAGTATTAAATGAAAAAAAAAAATACATTTTATATCTTAAAAATATATAAAAGAAACATTTAACATTATCTTCATTTAGTAAATTGATTTTACAGGAAGATAATATAGAAGTATTCAGAATTATTCTTCAAACAACAAATAATTGAAGCTAATGAAACTATATATAATCAGATCCAACGAACCTTGACAACTAATTACTAGTTTCTCTAGAAAAGGTGAAAAAAATGGAAGATAATAGAGTATTTTATTTTTTTATATTTAGTTTCTCTGATTGTTCCAAAGGTCATCAGGAAACGCAGTGTAAAGGAGTACTTCCATGCATTTTGAAGTTCACTCTGAAGTTTGGGGAAGAAACTGACGTCTACGTGACTTGTAACTTTTGTAGGATGAAAGGATGCATGAAAAGAGGTTTGCAGAAGGCTTAAAGAAGAGAGTAGATACAAGAGTCGTGGGAGATGGTGAAAGAACAACCACAACAACCACCACGGATGCAGAACCTCCAGCTCGAGGAGTGCGAAAGCGGCATCACACTCTCACAAACGGAGGCGGAGACCTTGTCATGACTCCATTAATGAGAATGCCATCTCTCCCTCCCTTACCATCCCAGAATGTCACCATCTTTCAGGTGCTGCAGCAGTTGGATAAGTTTGAGTCTTAACAAAGAAATAAATTCCATCATAACATTCCATGTAACAAGGGATGCATTTTGTTATAAGTTGAGTAAGGTTCATAGAGCAAGACAAAGCATTGGAGAAGCAAGACCCCAAGTATTCATGATGTGTGGGTCGTCAAAAAAATGTACCTCGTGTTTTCTACTAAATTCACATATTTTTATACTTCGGTGTTTGCAAATGTGCATATTATACAATTCCTCGTGCAGAGACATGTTGAATAATTTCTTTCTAATCCTCTTATCAGTTAAAATTTATTAAATACTATAAAATTCATTAAATGATGAATGAAGCATACACAGTTTATGGTTGGCAACAGATCTTAACCATAATAGAGTGTTATATTGCTGATATTTTTAAAGAAAATTATCCACAACTAGGCACATCAATAATTGCATGTCAGATGTTCTACTTAAAATTTCACAACCTACATACCTACTACCTATCAAAATATGTGCAGTGATTTTTATATAAGATCAACCGCCCTTGTCCAAATGTAGGCGTGCAGGCTCTATTTTCCATTGAAAGAATAAAACAAAAAGACAACATAAACCAAAAGCATAAAGACAAGGATAGAAAAAGTTCCAATATCAATCAGACACAATCAGTGTCTTCATCTTATGTGCATCGGAAAGAGGAAAGCATTTTGACTGCTATACAGCTCAGAAAAGAGAAAAATGTTTTACAAAATACATAGTTTGACAAAGACAAGCGGATTGTGTTTGGTTAGTATTAATGACGGTAAAAAAAATACATCTACTGTACAAAGTTCACACTCTGTTAGGGAGCGAGGAATCATTTGGTGTTAAAGCCTGACCAATCTGTTTGATCCATCTTTTTCTCAGTTCGCCTTTCCTACAAGCTTTTCTGGTTTTCACCGTTTAGCATAAAGAAAATATAAAGAAAACATTTGTAGACTGGTTGCATATTTTTTGTGAATAATTGGCACATTAGGAATCAAGACATGCAAAGTCCTAAAGCCATCATATTTGGTTCATTCTACAAGGGAAATACCAAGGGCAACAGCCATGCCCATTGTCAGTGAGATTATTTGGACAACTGTACTTCTTAATTTTGTATTCCCATTGTTATTCATTTCTGCAAGTACTCCTGCAATTGCTATGTATATAAATCCACCAGCTGTGAATCCCTGTCAAAAGAGAGACAAGTTATTGCTAAAATCAATTGAAGTTAAAATCAACCAGCAAATACGTTACGGGACATTCCTCACCTCAATCAGAGATGACTGTCCAGGATCTTTTCCCCAGAGCAGAGCCTGCAACAGAACAGCGATTTTTCTCTATTTCATTCCATGTTCATTCTTGGGCATAATAACAAGGAAGGGAAGCTGGGGACATTGACATTGACAACTATCCAAGTCCTAACTCAATCAGAAAATTCCTCAACAACACTATTTTAGAAGATTTATAGTAATCCCATAAAAGTTTAAAAGTTGACACCTCGTTGTACAGAAATCTAAGTTAAATAATTCTCTCTTTATTATTAGCTCATTTTAATTTAGTAAGAAAAATAAATAGAATCTGTTCTTTCAGATATATGCAAGTTGAATACCCTTTTATTTCTCCTGTGATTATTTACTTAACTACACTTCTCCAGTCACCAATTTAGTACACTATTTAATCTGTAATTGTTAAGAGATTATTGTCAATCTTCACATTTTTATTCTTGTTTCAATGTTAATTATGTGGCAAAACTGTTTGAGGATCCACTAGACAATTTCACTTATGTGAATTATTGAATGAAGACAACACTCACCAATGCAGTCCCTGCAAGTGCTACAAGTGCTGACAGAAAGTTGAATAACAAAGCTTTTGGTATGGTGAAACCAGATCTTATCAGAATGCCAAAATCACCAATCTGTATGTGAAAAAGAAACAAATAGCATAAAACTTCTGGTGGAACAAAAGTAAGATCTTAAACCAATAATATCAATGAAATGTACATATGAACAATAAATAAAACCAAAACAGAAAATGAAGGCTGAGTGATCTCTCCTGTCCTTAAAAGTGTATATTTTTTACTTAGCCCTTAAACATTAATAAATTAATAACATGTCCCTAAATAATTTTCATATTTCACATTTATTTCATTTCAAATAAATTCCTACATATTACTATTAACATACAATTTAGTCCTTTACAATATTGGACTAAATTGCATTTTAATGATAACATATATACACTAAATTTTAATTTTAATTTTAATGATAACATGTAGGGATCTGTCTGAAATGAAAGATGAATATGAAAGATGGCAGGTATTTTCAGAGACTTTATTTGAATTTATTTAAATTTAAAGACTAAATTGATCATTCTACTGAAAAAGAAATACTAAGCTGAAAGCATTATAACATGACAATAACAAAGCATGAAACTCAATTGCAAAAATATCATCATTTGCAGAAGCCAATTAGGAAATGATAACTCTGAATGTTTAACTTATATTTCCCTTAACGTCTCTAATGCAGGATAGTTAAGATCTAGCTGTTGTTGTCAGCAACCACATTTTATTACTTCCTTCTTTAGCATATTAAGATTAAAGTGTATAAGGAAAATATCCGTGAATCATAGGGATCTAATTATATCTTTAAATCATAGGGATCTAATTATATAAGTGTTGATAGTGTATTTCCTAAACTGTTGTTGTATTCTTAGCAATAAAGTACAATCTATTCTTGGTATCCAAGCTCTCAAATTGTGGGGGCCACATCTAACTAAGCAAACCAAAACCCTAGACGACAACCTTTATTGTTTTTTATCATCTCTTTAAAGGCAGCCTTCATTGTTGTCATGATTTAACTTGTCATTCTTAGCCATGGTGGATTCAGTCGACTCAATAATCGAAATAGGGGATAATAAATCTCAATCTCATGGAGAACTTTAGAGTCTCAGCATTGTATACAAATTGAATGGGAAAAATTATTTGAAATGGTCACAGCTTGTTCGTACTACTTTGAAAGGTAAAGGTAAAGGAAAAGTTAGCTACTTGATTAATTGATGATGGCCCTAAAGAGAAACATCCCAATTTTACAAAATGGAAAGAGGACTCTATGGTCATGGCATGACTATGGAACTACTTGAAAAGAATTAATTTGAATGAAAGAAGATAAATTTTCTATTGAGTTCATCTGAAACCGTACATCAAGATCTACATATAGAGAATCCTAACCCTAATGGAATAATTACAAAGAGATCCCTAAAATCTTCTAACAACTTCTAACCACTTCTAATAATACACTAAAATCTTCTAACAACTTCTAACCACTTCTAATAATACATTTAATCTCCTAACAACTTCTAACAATACATTTAATATCTTCCTGTCAATGCTCCTCCTCAAGCCTGGTGAATGGATATCTATCATTCCCAGCTTACATGAGAGATCATAAAATCGTTCAATGGGGAGATCTTTTGTGAGGAGATCTGCTAACTGAAACCCAGACGGGACATAAGAAGCAATGATAAGGCCACTATCCAATTTTTCTTTAATAAAATGTCGATCTATCTCTATATGTTTGGTCCTATCATGTTGGATTGGATTGTGAGCAATGCTAATAGCTGATTTGTTATCACAATACATGGTCATAGACTCTTCACATGACACTTTAAGATCATTTAGAATAATTCTCAACCATAACAATTCACACACCCCATGAGGCATAGCTCGGAATTCAGCATCTGCAGTAAACCTTGCAACAACATTTTTTTTCTTACTTCTCCAAGACACCAAATTTCCACACAAGAACATGCAATATCCTGAGGTGGATTTCCTATATGTAACAGACCCTACATAATCTGCATCAGTATAAACTTCCATTTTCAACTTGTCTTCAAGCATTGAAGGATTTTGTTCACCACTTGTAAATGTCTCTCCCTTGGATCATGTATGAACTGACTAACCACACTCACAGCATAGGTTATGTCGGGTCTAGTGTGAGTTAAGTAAATTAGCTTCCCCACAAGTCTTTGATATTGACCCTTGTTCACATTAGAATTTCCTTCATTTCCAATTCTATGGTTTTGTTCTATAGGAACTCCAATAGTCTTGCAATCAATTTTACCTGTTTCTTTTAGAAGATCAAGAACATACTTTCTTTGGGAGATAAAAATGCCTTTCGTTGAGTAAGCTACTTCAATTCCAAGGAAGTATTTTATTTTTCTAAATCCTTCATCTCAAACTAAGCAACAAGCTTTTCTTTCAAGATTTGTTTTTCATTTTGATAATTTCTTGCAACAATCATTTCATCAACATAGACCAAGAGTAGAGTAAGTTTACCTTCTGGGGAATGCTTGATGAATAGGGTATGGTCATTTTGACTTTGTCGATACCCTATGGAGATCATAACATGAGTTGAGTCTACCAAACCAAGCACAGGGTGGTTGCTTGAGTCCGTACAAGGCTTTCTTCAACCTACACACTTTATTCCCTTCTTCAATAGACCTAAAACCTAGAGAGTTTCCATGTAGACTTCTTAAATGTCCATACAAGAAAACATTTTTTACATCAAATTGTTGCAATTCCCAACCAAAATAAGTTGCCAATGAGAAAATGAGTCTAACAGTATTCATCTTTGCCACTAGAGCAAATGTCTCCTCATAATCAACACCATAAGTCTAGGTATATCCTTTAGCAACAAACCTTGCTTTGTATCATTCTAATGTGTCATCAGATTTATACTTTAGATTATAAACCCATCTGCATCCTACTACCCTTTTATTTAGTGGTCTGTCAGCAATTTCCGATGTATGGTTCTTTTCTAAGGCATTCATCTCTTCATTCATGGCTTGAACCCAATTATCATCCTTCAATGCATCTTGAACTAATCTAGGGACTCTAATTGCATCAATGGCAAAGAGAAAACTTTGGTGTTGCACAAAAAAGTGTTTAGTGGTCACAAAATGAGAAATAGGATACTTGGTACAAGACCAAGTTCCTTTTCTCAAAGCAATCGATAGGTCATCAAGGTTAGGTTCACAATTATTATTCAAGAAATTTTCCAAAGGTTCAAGGGTGTTAGAAGAATGAACACTTACCCCTGGCTTAGACGATTGGAATTGTCCTTGGATCAGTTTAGGTTGCTTTTGCATCCTCTAATATTGTATACGGAATAAACTTTCTAGACGACTAGTTTCTGAAGCTGACTCAGACTCGGGGACAACATTGCCATCGTTAAGAGCAGCTTTAGACACATTCATATGATATAGAATTATCCCCTTGAAGCTGAGGACGCAAGTAAAAGGATTGTGTTTCATCAAAAGTGACATCCATTGAGGTAAAAAAATTTTGACTTGGGGGATGGTAACAACGATATCCCTTTTTATTCGAAGCATAACTAATGAATGTGCATTTAACAGCTCTAGGATCTAACTTCCCACAAAATTGACTATGAATATGAACAAACACAACAAATCCAAATACTCGACTATGAAGACTAGAGAGAAAAGTAACAAATGGAAAGAAGGAAGACATGGACTCAATGGGACTTAGGCCATCTAAAATCCGGGAGAGTAATCGGTTAATAAGATAGGCAGCAGTAAGGACAACCTCGCCCCAATAAGATTTAGGGATATACATTTGGAAGAAAAGTGCCCGTGTCACCTCAAGAAGATGCCTATTTTTTCTTTCAACAATGTCATTTTGTTGTGATATATCCACACATGTGAATTCATGAACAATACCATTGTTAGAAAGGAATTTAGACATGTTATGATTTACATATTCCCTACCATTATCAGAATGCAAACGTTTAATGGTCTTTCCAAATTGTGTTTTTATCATATGGAAGAATTTGACAAATAAGGTAAAAACTTTCAGATTTTTCTTTCATAAGGAAAGTCCATGTGAAACAGGTACAATCATCAATAAAAGTAACAAACTATTTCGCACCAGATATACTGGTGTTTGATGTAGGTCCCCATACGTCAGAGTGAACCAAATCAAAAGGATGAATATTCTTTGTATTACTAAGAGAATATGTGGCACGATGGTGTTTTGCAAGTTGACATACGTCACATTTAAATGACTCAGTAGACTCTTAAAAATAAAGAAGGAAACATAGACTTTAGAACAAAAAAAGATGGATGTCCCAAACAACGGTGGAGAAGCCAAATTTGAGAGGACTCAAAAGTAGTGCAAGACTAGAGACAAGAGGTGATCGGGTTCTTAATGATATTATCATTAGTTTCCATGTTGTCAAGGTAATACAACCGTCCCTATTCCTTAACAGTTCCAATCGTCCTCCCCGTGGCAAGATGTTGAAAAGCATAATGAGTGGGAAAGAAGGTTACGAAACAATTTAGGTCACGAGTAAGTTTTTTAACAGAGATAGGTTATTAGAAAGTTTTGGAACAAAAAGAAAATCTTTAAGGCTGAGCGATGGTAAAAGAGAGATGTTACCACGTCCAATTATTAGTATATGGGTCTCATTGGCAATAGTAATGTGGTTACTAGAAAGAGAAACATATGAATGAGTCATGTAGTCTGTCGCACTAGAATCTAGAACCCAAGAGTCCTTACATACAGTTTTAGAAACATTAAAAGAGGAATTGGAGTTCTTACCAGTCATGGTAAGAGAACAAGTACTAGAAGATGGCTTATTGATAGACTCCATCAGAGTTTTCAGTCGTTCAATTTTAGCACAAAGTGCAAGCATTCCTTCTTCAGTTGTAGGGGATGAAGGAGTCTTGCCAGTAATTTCAAAATCTGAAGTTGCCTGATAACCCTTCCTTGGAGGCTGTCCTTTTAGTTCTACCAAATGGTTTGAGCTTTCTCTTTTCCATGTAGCTTGAAGCAAGTCTCCTTAGCCTGGCCAGATTTCTTACAATGAGAGCACCATCGATCATCTTTCCCTCTAAAGCTGAATTTTATGTTTCCAGGATTTGAAGTCCCAAGTTTAGAGGCCCTTCTACATAACATGGCAGCTCTTTTAGTGAAGGGTTCATTCATCATGACCATTCGACAAGTCTCTTAACCTCGGACAATGTAGAAGACTTCAGAGAGAGAAGGAAGTTTTTCTTTCCCAAGAATTTGTGCCCTAACAAGGTCATGCTTAGGATTTAATCCTGACAAGATCTTAAATATCCGAGATTGTTCAACAAATTGAGAAAGAGTGGCAGCATCTCGGCTATTTTCAAGTCTTAAATTTTGATATTATGCCATCTTTAGTTTTAGACAACCAAATTCCTCATCAACCCCTCCACCCTACCCTTACCCTTTTGAGTCTTCAATTCCACATGTTTTGCTCACATTTTGAGTCCTGGTGTTGATAAATTGTTTGCTTAGTCCCAAAAAGGGTATAAGTGTTTCTCCTTATTTCTACATCGTTATTTTGTTTTAGCAGATGACGCCTTCCTTATGTTTTCCCCATACTTTATGTCCAATCTTCTCTATCTCTCTCTATCTCTCTCTATCCTAGTCACTATCCCAATTGATCCCTCTATTATGTCAATGTCCCTACAAACCCCTGACCTCTACCACCTCTTTGGTTATACCACCATCAACAGCATCCCCCCCTTCCACTTAATCCCCCTCCTAACTTTTCTCGTTAATCTTTGCTACTCTTGTGCTTGCAAGATAGGTAGCACTTTAGCCAAAGTAATCTTAGACATATACTTTGTGTTTTTTGACACTGTTACCAAAATTTTCTCAACTAGTCTGGTATCAAGAAACTCTTTGCCCAACAATTTTATCTTGTTGGCAATAGTCAACAATTTGTTTAAGCATTTCTTAACTGTATCAAACTCTTTCATCCTTTATAGCTCAAATTTCCTTATCAAATTTAGTACTTTCATGCCTTAAAACTTCTAGTTCCCTTCATATTCTCCTTTCAAATAGTCCCAAATTTCTTTGGGTGACTTCAGGATAATGATTTTGGTGAATATCATCAGTAAAACACCAACAAACAAGACTGTATTCTTATAGCTCATAAGTCGTAACTTTCGTCAGCGAAGAGTGGAAGAGTGACTTGTGAGAAACTTCTTTCTCCTTTCATGCTACAAATCCCATAAGAATGATAGATCTACATACCAATTTGGTAGTTTTTATGTTTAGAAAATATATTTTAGAAAAATAAGATATATTTTTTGGAGGAGTTTCAACAATATTTTATTCATTTACTCTATATATATAGAGTAAAAATGTAACAAAAAATCAAATACTAACAATGTCTCAATCTTAACTTCCTAAATCTAAACAATAATTTATTATATCTTTCCCTTTATCTAAATAATATCTTAAAAATTGAAACATTAAAAAATCTCCTAAGAACTAATTCAAACAATAGTTTATTTGGCATATATTTTCATAAATATATTTGGAACCTCTTGAGGAAGCTCATGTGCCAACAAAAATAGAGTTCTAGACCAGCCACCAACAGATCCATAAAGCAAGAATGCACTTCCTAAAGCCATTCCGTCAGTGAAATTATGCTGCAACATTAACAAATTTCGCATAAATACACTTGAAAGCTTTCCTTCATTTTACAACTAATATAAGGTCAAAATATAGCTTACCACTCCATCAGAGAAAAGATTGAGATAACCAAACACAAGGCTTGATTGCTTTGAAGATTTTATATTATCCTTGGTGCTATCAACAGTATTAGCATCGAGATTATCACTTTTGGTCACATTGCTTCCAATTCTCTGTAAAACAAGTATATCAATTGTCAGATTAAATTTTCCCCATTCCCTCCAATATTCTATTCAAACTAAATGTCTAATACAGCATTATACAACAAGTGTAAACAACCTATTCCAGCTGTTAAGTTTTCACATATATTATTATCCTATTTAGTTTAGTAATTGCATTGCCAGCACAACTGGTCAAACATCTGAAGGGTAAACAAAATGTCTCCTGATAAAAATCATAGCATGTGTGACATAAAAAATGGTTCAAACCAAACCAAAGGTGCATCGCAAGGTCAGTAAGCTAAAGTGACATGACAGTACTCATCTTACCTTTCTAAGTGAGGTTCCAGATTGAGATGGATTATCTCCCTTTGAAGAGTCACATGACACTTGATCTTCCTTTCTCTCATCTAGCAATCTGTCTTCCTTTGCATCATTAGAATTGTTATCATCTTTCAACTTTTTCTTGCTATTGTGATTATGGTGATGGTGTCCATGGGTCCACGAATTAGCTTCTCCCGAGTTTTCTTCAACATACCTCACTACCTTCTCCACAAGAAGAAAGAGTACAATTCCAGCTGCAACCATAAAACATCGTAAGAAACAGTGGTTCTTAAAGAACCCGTCTACATAATCCTAATTTTTAAAGACTAAAAATGACTAGAGAGAAATAGAGATGAAAGAAAATTCAGAGAATAATATGAAGACAGATGTAAAAGAAAGAGATCAATCACAGCTATAAGCATGGCTTTAAGCAGAAAATTCAACATTTAATTCCACATCCGCACCCTTTTTCCTCACAGCTATAAATAAAAGTGGTTTGTTTTGATGGTTTCATGCTGAAAACAAAAAAGTAGGCTTATCCTACTAGGTAAGGTTGGCTACATAGATCATATGACACCATTGAACTCGATTAAAAACAAAATCCTCAGCATAAGATCATTTTTAATAATTCCCTCCAGCTCTATTTTTGGTCTTCCATATATACTCTCCTCATTGGTGTCTACAATGGCCTTCTTTCCATGTGTTCAAACCACTTGAACTGATTTTCTATCACCTTTTCCTCAATAAATCTCATACCATTATCTCCTCGTATAAAATCATTATGTGTCTCGTATCCTTCTTGTGTGGCCACACGTCCATTCTGGCATTCTCATTTCTGCTACTCCCATTATTTTTTGGTTTCATGTCCCTTTAAAGCCCAACATTCACAACTACCATAAAGTATAATTGGTCATATAGCAATCACTAAAACTTACCTTTACTATTGGTAGATACTTTTGCAGTCACATATATCTTATTTTATCCATTTTTCCCCCAAGTTAAAACTTTTCAAAAGCTTAGTATCACGCTTCACTCTCAACTTTCCTTATTTCATTTCTTGTCTATAGATACATCTTCCAATTAGATTTATTTTTATATTTCATACCTTTTCATGAACAAATTCATTCCACTACCATGATTCATTATCTCTTGGTCCGAAACCTTTTTATTCACCCATGACTACTTTTAGCAACCTCCCTAGACATCTCAACCCAAGCGAGATTAGCACCACCTTGTGATTCCCAATTACCTTCCTCCAATAATTTATTTTTAAAAAGACATTTTTATCACCTTTGTGCTATCACTACTTGATTCTTAGATTTGTATGAAGTAAAGCTTTTGTTTTGCAATTAATGCAAAAATTGTGAATGAAAACCTATGTTTGTAATAAGACTCTTCCTGAATTCACTTGAAATTCTCGCAAGCACTTGTATAGGAGATCCTTACCAAAAGGATATTCACTTGCAATCATGAAATTCTAGCCTTATGACTATCCATTCTACCTTTTTCTTAAAACAAGTGTTCATAATATTGAAATCATAAATCATAGAGATATGTTAATGTAAGTTGTCTTATTTCACTTCCAACATGTCCATTTAAACTCCCCTTTGTGGAAAGCGTTAAAACAACCTTGCTAAATCTTCCAAAACCTTTTCTTGAAAAAGTGCTTCTATTAGAATATAAAGAAAGTAGAAAAGTTAAGATAGTTAGAATATTAATAAGTTAGTTGTGGTGTTTGATATAAATAGGAGAAGAAGGATAGGAGAGAGGGGGAGATGTTCATTTATAGATTGAGCACTAACTCTGTGAAAAGAAAAATCCTTTGTCATGGGAAAACCCTTGGAAGAGAGAGTACTCTCCTAGTTTAGTTCTTTTCATCCTATTAGAAAGTGGATATGGGCTTAACTCAACCCTACAAAACTAGTTTGTAAGATTAGGTTTACACCTCATTTATATACTATAATTTTGTCATAATGTGATTTCAACACATCCTATTCAATAAAAATATTGATTTTATCTCTTTTCAACTTTTGGTTCCTAACAATTAGTCCGGCCTTCTAGATCTCCAATGGTGATGCAGAATCTAGCGGGAGTATTGAAGAAAACTTTCAATGAGTAAAGTCTACAACTGGCAGAATTAAAAACTTATATGGACTAAATAAAAAATTTGCTATTACAAATGAAAAATGAGATTGATTTTACCAGCACTTGAATTTTGTTAAAGTAATGCCCTACTTATTTTTTTATCATCCATGGACAACAACTCATTGTCTATGAAAGAATTGAAGTTTCACTTTCTTGATTTTATCAACACCTCCATATGACTAGTTCAAAATAGCTCAGGTAGCCTCGGCTGAATTAGCTAAAGATATCTAAACAAAACTGGAAAAATCAACACATTGATGGATCAAGAAGAGTTCGGCATTCTTTCTTCTTGAATTCCCAATTAACTTCCTTGAGTGCCTCTATAGCATCTTCCTCCACTTCTTAAAAACCAAAGATGACACCCATCTTGATATAGCATTGATCAAAGTTCATGCCATCAAGAATTGGTAAGTTGGCTAGAAAAGACCCATTAGAACTTAACATGATTCACACTCTAAACTTTGCAAAATTCCACACCAAAACAATCCGAAAAATTGATCCATAAGTCAAAAAGAAAATGAGTGGTGAAGCATAAATGGCGTTAGAATATTGGAATTCGAATTTGTTGGATGAGCCTTTATCATTAAATTTTGTTGCATCTATGACTAACAACTTCCAAAAGGAGCTAAGGGAAAAGGAATGTTCAGAGGTAACCATGGTGATTCATGCTATAGAGTCCACCCTAATCCCCACCACCACCAATGCCACCAAATTTGGGTTTTCATGCAATGACTAATGGGTTGTCATTTCTGTGGCAGGAAAGCATCACAATGCTTTTAGGAAGGGAAAATGAAGATCATGGTGATGAAGATGAAGCCCTAGGGCCCTGCTTCCATAATTCATACCTTGAGGACAATGTTGATTTTATAAGGGGTGTATTGTTAAGAAATAGGTGAAAGAAAGGTTAGTTACAATAGTTAGAATATTATTAGTTAGTTAGATATAAATACGGAAAGAGTAATAGGAGAGAGAGGGAGATGTTCATTTATAGATTGAACATTAGCTCAGAAATCCTTTTTAAAAGGGAAACCCATGAAGGAGAGAGTGGTCTCCTATACAATAAAAATCTTTCTTTTCTTTCTCTTTTCAATTTTTGGTTCCTAACAACTTCCAATCCTACTTGTGGTGCATAAGCACTAATTTTAATGATAGTCTCACATGCAACCATTAATTTTAAAGATAAAATGGGTTTACGTTTAGTTCTACGTTTGGAACCAACATAACCTTGATTATAATTGGGAGTCATTTTCCATAGCTTTGATCAAAAGATTCAAACAAGTCATTTGTAGCCATGTCTTTGAATGGTTGGCTACCTTGAAGCAAGAGGTGCAAACTGAAATTGAAACCTACATCAAAGAAGTCAACATACTAACAATAAAACTAAGGGTCCATGGAAAAAGGATAGGACCCGCAGCCAAACTCTTGGCAAAACAATAAAATGTGTTGAGAACTTTGATGACAATGTGTCAAAGTGAGGTGGTGATGAGACTTGTTCTTGGGCAAGAAAGATAAGCAACCTTTTTCTTGGGCAAGAAAGATGAGTGACACAATTAGCCAATTGGATTGTGCTGCTGACAAGTTCAAGGTGCAGTAGATGAAGCCAACAAAGCAAACTTCAATGCAGTACTAAGATGGAATTGAAACTTGACTCTGGTCCAGCAGCAGGTGGCTCAAGCAAAAATAGCTGGTTATTATGCTTCCAACAGTGAGATTCAGGAGAAGAAGACTATTTTGAACTCCCAATGCATTGGAGGAAATTATTCCCAGATTATAAGGTTTATTTTGAGGGAGCGGTATTGTTAGGATACAGAATAAAGAAAATTAGAGAGTAACTACTAATTAGAGGGATATCTTGGGTCAGGCCCCTCAAACCTATAAAAAGGAGGATACTAAGGTAAATGGGGGAGATTTGTCATTGTTAAAAATTAAGCATTGACTCTTTGTGAAAGGATAAATCCTTTGTGAAGGGACAACCCCCATAAGAGATAGTGCTCTTCTATTTCTTGTTTTTTTTTTCATCCTATTCAATATAAATCTTTTTTTTCTCTTCTCAATTCTTGGTTCCTAACACAACCCTCCTTCCAAAAGGCTACAAGAAACTTCCTTTCACAGCAAGCAAAATTTATTAATTATTTGAATAAATATAAGATAAAACATAAACTTATTCAGTTCAACTAATTGTTCAAGGTAAATGACGCCAATAATTTAAAGTGAATAATCAACGTGATCAGTAAGAACATCACCCATATCGCCACTAACCAAGGATGGATATTCCTATTGAGAGATCAGCTAAAGAATGTGAATGACCATGTCCAGAACTAGCATGATGGTCATGCTCTCCATGGTTATCATGAGAATGGGAGTGTCCATGGTTATCATGAGAGTGGGAGTGTTCTCCACCTACAATAAAAGAGAATCTTATCATTCAAAGAATAATAATTTTTTATACAAAAAAGAAATATTTGAAAAAAAAAAGGGACAGAAGAAGCAGGGAGAGAATAAGATATCCTTCTTAACAAAATATGAAGAAAAAACAAGAAAATTGAAAGGAATCAACTCAATCAACAACACTGAAAGCTTGGGCAGTCTCTTTGCAAATCATAAAAAGAAACTTGCTTTTAAAGTAACATGCACAATAAATTATGGACTAAAGTAAACAGCATGCAGTATCCTAATCCTTAGTCCTTTTTCTACCAGAACATTTAAAATGGAGAAATTTCTCTAAATTGAAACAAATACACCTAATATTCATCAATCAATTTTCACCCCCATTAAATAAAATATGTACATTAACAAACACCCAAAAAATCTTTTCAAAGGAAAACAACTGCCTGATATTGTAAAGGAAGACACGCTGTTTCAGAGCTTCATCTAGCCAAAACACAAATATAGGGTCAGTTTGATTTGCCTATAGTACTTAACAGCATAATTATCATTGTTCCATGTTTGTTTCAAACAAGATCATGGGACAACACAATTTGAATGGAGATGGACAGTACAAAAGCTAGAAATTTTGCTACTAAATAAATCATAAGACAACTTTTGTCCCATGTACAAAATATTCATATAACAAAAAACCCACTAATTTTTGTCTCTTCACCAATGCAAGTCATAACTTTCACAAAACCATCTTCCACACATACACTAGTTTTTTTTTCATCAGTTAAGAATATAAAATAAAGCATTTGACAAACTTTTACCTTTGTGTACAAAGTTACACAGACACACTTATCAGGTAAAATATCTTTAAAATCTTATAATATCTTTCGAAAATTCTTATTTGTTCATGCATATTTTGTTTCAATATTTTAGAATGATTGATTTTAACAAAATGAGGAGCTGAGAATTTAATTAGTGTGATGGTTATCAACAAAAGAATTTCTTGTTTTCCTATGTAGTTCAAGTTGGTATCAAGCTCCCGATCAAGGTCGTGCAACAACTATCCACTCAGCCACTTCCACCATTGTGGCTGAGTGGGCCAAAAGAGGTGTGCCCCATGTTGGCAAACGCATCATAAGAAGAACCGCCACCAGAATCAACGCATGTAGCCCATGTGCCCTTTTTGAAAAAGACCCACTTGCCACCACCACCACAACCACAAACAATATCCTCTTTTAGCCAAACTAGTTCCCTTTGTTGCAACACATTTTTGGTGCATTCTTGCAACACTCATTGCTCCACCTCAACCAAATCTTAATATGAAAGCCTAAAAGAAGGAACTATATCTTCTTGGAACAATCATTGAATCAAGTCCTTTGGATCGTGTATCCTATCAACGAAAGGTAAAGAATATTGTTGGCCAATGGCTCAGTGTTTGGACTCTTGATTCGGGAGAACATATCACATGACTCCATTTCCTATGATCTTCATTTCATATATCAAAACAACAAGAGAACAACTCATTACGATTGTGAATGGTGATAGTGTGCCCATATGCAAATTGAGAATATGACTTTAGAACCATTTATTGTTTTAAAAGATGTTTTCCACATTTGACAATAGGCTAATAGTCTTATCTTTGTACAAAAACTTACCAAAGATTTGAATTGCTCAATGACATTTTTATCTTCATATTACGTTTTTCAGAACCATGTCAAGAGGAAGACAATTTTAATTGCCAAAGTGTAGAGTGGGCTCCATTTGTTGGATTCCAAGGATCAAAATAAACAAAGGTCATAATAAGCTAGTAAGCAACATAAGAAACATGGACAAATGGCCAAATATGGCTTCCCCGTAAGACTTGAACATCCCCATTCAACCTATCAAAACCTTGTTCCCTCATTTGTTTAGCAAAGAGCTTGCCGAGTTGTTCAAATGAGATATTTGTCAATTGTCAAAGAACCATCATGCAATATATCCCATTAGTAAGAACAAAAGTAGTTCTCCATTTGATTTAACTCACTCCGATGTTGGGGGACCTATCTTGGAATATATTTCTAAAGTATTATGATTTGTTACTTTTATTAATGAAAAGTAATCTAAGGTTTGTCAAATTTTTTTTTTTTTCCATCTTGTCCAAAATCATTGTTAAAAATATAAAAAAAATTAGATTTGATAATGATATTGAATATCTGAATTATGAATTTTCCAAATTTTTTTTTTCATAATGCTATTGTCCATGAACTAACATGTGTAAACACTCCCCAACAAAATAGGATTTTAGAAGGGAAGAATCATCCTATAAGTTGCTTTAGCCCTCATTTACCCGATGTATGTTCCTAATACCTAATTGGGAGAAGTTGTGATAATTGACACGTATTGAGTCTTTGGATGTGATTTTTTTTTTCATTTCATAATTATTAACACAATAAATGGGGCCATGATACTCTCTTAAATGTATCTTCGTTGGTTATTTATCCAACAAAAAAGGAGTACAAATGTTATCATCCTTAGAGTTGTCAAGTCCTTGTTACCATGAACGTCACCTTCATGAAACAAATTGTTTTCTCCACCCTCTACTTCATGAGGAGAAAGCACTTGAAGTGGAGGAATCTCCCTTCCTATCATTATCTTATTTATCTTTGCAAGATGTTCTAGATAAGTGATGAAGTCACAGATTGGATAATAGAACCAGCCCACCATGAGGAAGAGGAAGAGGATAGAATATTTGGCCAAAAATATTAAAGGAAACAACCCACTTCGATTGTGTAGCAAGAAGAGTTATCTGACCTAGAGGTGCGGATCTTTGAAGATAATAGTGAGGAGGTAATTGTTATAGAGAAATTACTCATTCCATTGAGAAAAAGAAAAATGTCATGTATTAAATATGTTATTTCTCAATATGTTTGCACAAAACAATCTCTTTGATAACATCGAAGCTTTATTGTTGTCATTGAAGCCACAAAAATTCCTAACTTACTCCAAGAAGCCATGGTACATGAAGATTGCACTCAAGTCATGAAAGAGGAGATAAATGTATTAGGAAAAAAAACCTCAACTTGAGAGATTGTTGATAAACAAAGAGAAAAAAGGGTCGTGAGGTGCAAATGGATAGTCAAAGTATATTGCTTGTTTGCTTAGTAAACTCAGTCCTATAGGTAAACTCACTATATTGTTTGTCTACGTGGATATGATTATTCCAAGAGATGATGAAACTGAGAAAGTGACTTTAAAGGAAAAATTAGTAGCCCAATTTGAAATTCTTGGAATAGATGTTGCTTAAAGAAAAGAATTTGAATCTCCCAAAGAAAACATTTACTTGATCTCCTCAGAGAAAGAGATGTAAAACTTCAAGAGTTCCTATTAAAAAGAATCATAGAATTGGAAGTGAAAAGAGTCATCCTGTAGAAAAGACCAAGCATCAGAGATTGGTAAGGAAGCCAATTTATCTATCACACACGAAACCAAACATTGTTTATGCAATTAGTGTGGTGATTCAGATAATGCAAGCAGTTCACAAAATTCTTAAGTAATTGAAGTCAAGCCCAAGAAAGAGGTTGTTGTTCAAGAAGAAAGACACTTTGAACCTAAAGATATATACTAATGTTGATTATGCAAGTTCTACCTCTAAGTACTATGTTTCTTGGAGAAAGTCCGCAACTTGGAGAAGCAAATAACCAAAATAGTGTATCTCATTCTAGTGTAAAATTTGAATTTTTAGCCCTTGTTTAAGGTATGTGTGAAGGACTTTGGATGAAAATCATTCTGGATTACCTTAAAATCAAGGTAGACATCCCTATGCAGTTGTATTGTGAGAATAAATCAGCCATAAGCATTTCCCATAATACAATACATGACAAGACCAAAACATATTGAAATTGGCAGGCTTTTCATCACAGATAATCTAGATAGAGGCCTTTCAGTTACAGCACATGTTCGTACAAAACTTCAAATAGCAAACATTTAGGATCTTGTACACACAATGGGAGTGATGGATGCAAAAGTGTTGTAAATAGAAATTTATAAGCATAAAAGTATCTTTAGGATCTTATTATTAGGATAAAATATCATTAAAATATTCTTATAATATCTTTAGAATCTTCTCATTTGCTCATGCATATTTAGCTTCCACATTATAGAGAGATTTATCGTCACAAATAGAAGAGTTGAGAATGTAATTGGTGTGCTAGTTATCAATAAAATTATATCTTGTTTCTCTGAATAGTTCAAGTGTATAGTCCTCTAGCTAAATAACCTTAAGTGCAACATCGTATACAAGAGAAGAGGAAGACGAAGAGGTGTAATGTATAGGATTAGACCTCGAGGAGGGACTAAGCTTCCATTCGGGAGAGAGGAAAGAAATATGAAACAAAGAAATGAAAGGAAAAGAAAAGAAAGAAAAATAGGTGAGAAATGATTAAAAATGAAGGTTGTTTGGTTGAATAAAATTGAAGAGAAATGAGAAAATATTTTTCTTATAATTTTATTATTATTTTATTCTTTTATCATTAAAAATACAAGATTTGAAAAGAAAAACTCTACAACCAACCACAACCAGTTAAGGGTGGTTTGAAGGCTAAAAATATGAAAAATGCACAACATAATTGATTATGTTGTGCTTTTCCAATCTTTCTTCACCTTTCCATTTTCACTTCTATGGAAAGCTAAAGAATGTGGAGTCCCACCTTGTCATGTCATATTTCCCCTCCTTTCTTCTCTACCAAACCACCATGAGAGAGTATGCGGGTGAGACTCCACTCAAGTTATACTATGATAATCAAGAGATTCTTCGTATTGTCTCCAATCCAGTGTTTCATGAGAACCAAACACATAAAGATCGACTGTCATTATGTTAGGAAGAAGCTATTGTCCAAGGATCTTAGTATTGAATTTATTAGCTCTAATGACCAACTTAGACATTCTAACTAAATCTTTAAGAGGACCTAGAATTCAATTTACTTGTTCCAAGCTTGGTACATACAATTTATATGCTCCAACTTAAGTGGGAGTACTAAAATATTTGTTTTATCTTTTGTTGTAAAGCTTAATAAAGCTGCTTTTTGGGTGTGCCTAACTTTAGGGTTAGGGTTAGATTTTTCTTTTGTTTTGTATCTTTTCTCACCTCTCTCTCTCTCTCAATTTATATGCTCCAACTTAAGGGGGAGTACTAAAATATTTGTTTTATCTTTTGTTGTAAAGCTTGATAAAGCTGCTTTTTGGGTGTACCTAACTTTAGGGTTAGGGTTAGAGGTTGAATTACTCACTGATTTTAGCCATTCTTTAAATTCAAGTCATATATAAACACACACACACACACACATATATATATATATAACACCAGTACCACACTTTTAGTCTCACTATTCACATACATTTCCTCCAAGAGCTGCTTAGCAAATTTCAAAATTTTTACATTTTCAAAGCATTGATTAAACTGACACAACCATTAATACTCTAAGGTTGGAGTAAAAGAAAAGGCAAAGAGATAGAAGATCAGAGACACATAATTTTCCCCAATGTTATTCTTTTATTGATCCTCCAATTATATCAAATAATGGAAAACTAGCAATTATAAGAAATTAACTGCACTTTGACACAAAATCAACAAAGACATAAACTGTACTGAAAGACAGGTTCTGATGCATTTTATACCAAAAGCATGTGGTAATTGGTGAAGAAATGCATCCCCCAACATAGCTCCTGCCTGCAAAAAGCATGGTCAATGAGAATGAAATGAAGCAAAAAATGTCAATCAGAAAGAAAAGATATTTAACCAAGTTATTGACAGAAGGTAATTTAACCAAGAATTTAAATGCAAAAGCTTAAGATGTGCCGCAGAAGTAAATAAAACATTCCAATTTTTAAATATACACAAATCTACATCAAACCAACCACATATCATGCATCCAAAAAGAAGAGTATTTGGAAGAAATGTCATCATTAACACATGCTAAGATGTGCAGTAAACATAGAAAACACATGCTAAGATGTCCTTTAACATTCTAGGCAAGTACATAAGAATGCACATACTAACTGAAATTGGAGTGTAAATGACATGTGAATACTTCAGGATGATCTGATCTATAATAGAACAAACTTGGATTGGAGGCACTTAATGCGGACATAATTATCAGAATCTTGCATTTGCTCTGGAGAACATGTAATCATTGTCATCGTGAAAAAGAACAAAAAAAGCAAATGGTTCCATAACCCAATCACAGTCTTTGTTTCATTTGGTGAAGTGAACTAGGCTTCAAAGTTTCAAATAAATCAAAGTATATAACAATATATAATGAATTGTGTCAATGTAGAATGCAGGAAAATATTTTACATTGGGCACAGCTTACAGGAGATTCTAGAATGATGACATAACTTTTAGGGATTACTTCTTTTGATAGAAAGAATATGAAACAAGCAACAATTAAAATAAAAAAGAAGAAGGAAAAGTAGCACAAGCGCGGAAAACAAGTTATCCTCTTAATAAAGAAAGGCCGATCCAGTTAACCAAAGCTTGTCAGCCTTTTTGTATGTTCAACAAAACCCCTCTAAAATAGCCAAAAGCAGATCCCCCATGTAGGAAGTAAGAACATCAATATATTGTTCAAGTAGAGCTGAAAAATCTGATCTTCAAAATGGTGAGACTCTTCTACATATGAAATCATAATTTAACAGCATACAATATTTGCACAATGCCAAAGAGAGCAAAACCCCCAGCCCAGCCAATGACAAATGTTAAGCATATAGTAATTGTATATTTCTTCTCAATTAAATAAAAGAATTATCAACTTTTTTATTTACCCAAAAAAATTAAGAATATCCTATCAAAGTTTATATTTGCAGAACATTTTATCATCATTTCAAATTTTAAATATATGTATAACAAGAATTACATTAGGACCTAATTTTACCCCCATATTGCTCCCATGACTTGATGAAAAGAAAACTAAAAAACAAAAAAGAAAGTAAAAAACTTGATGGTGCAAGAGCTATCACTAAAATCACCATCAGGCACTCTAGCAATTAAAAAAAAAAAAATCAAACTTTCAGTTTATAATCCAATATTTGAAATCTGTAGCACCAAGGCTAAAAAAAGGAGATAATATTAAAATATTACTGATTAAGCATCAAAGAGTGTATTCCATTGATCTCCTAAAGCAGGGCATTCTGTGGTGCTGTTTAATTATCACTAAGTATCATATCTGCCACCAAGGCTCTTCTTTTTTTTACAAAATTCTTCTAAAAAAGAGATAATATTAAGATGTTATTAATTAAGCATCAAAGAGTTTATTACATTGATCTCCCTAAAACAGGGTATCCGTGGTGCAGTTTAATGATTATTAAGTATCATATCTGCCAAATAGTAAAACAAATAATATTTTCTTCAGTGAACCATCTATAAAAGGCATACCACAGGAAGAAAGGAAGACAAGGCAGAGGATTAAAAGTTCACATGAGTAATGGAACTGGTAGAAAAGGAATAACCACATGCACAAGAGGCAGGCAGCATAGGGTGCACAAGGGGAGAATTCTGCTAGAAGGAAATGAAACAATTAAAGGGGAGGAAGGAGAGAAAGAATAAAGTCAAGAAAGAACTGTGTAGAGAGAATTGGAGAGATCAAGGTTTCTTGATTGGCTAGTAGCTATCTGTATTTTTTTTGCTTGTTTGTTTGTTAATCTGATTTACTGTTACTGACATCAGTCAGAAGCAATAAATATACATTGTATACAGCTTTTTCTTTCATAGATCTGGTCCAGTTTCAATCAATTCACAAACTAGACAGTAGACACTCAACAGAAAGTGACTATTGATAAATATAGTTAAAGAAAAGCAATAAAAAGAGAATTCAAGATAGTGAAACCAAAGAATGTAGGTAGAAGAAACCTTACCCCAAATAAAGCCAATGAATCAACAACAGCCTTTGATGGTTTCCCTTGTACTGAAATAGGTGAATGACCCAGGGTATTTAGTTTTAAATACTGTAGAGAAGCCTTTCATATTGAGAAATAAATAATTTCTATGGTACAAATGACAAAAAGAATTACTTACCAAAAATTACAGGCAGGATAATCAGGCAAATAAGAGAAGCCATGCTCACCAGAAATGAACAGCCCAATGCATTCAACCAAAGGCCTGAAACAAAAATAAATAAACTATATGAACATCAAATTTGAAACAATCTGAAGATTCAAGCTTCCATAAAGCTAGAATAGCATAACCAGCAAGCTTCATGCTATTATTTATTATGTGTTTTATCCAAAAATACAATTGTTATAAGGGAACTTGCATTCTATCAAAATGCCTGAAGAAGAAGACATTTAAAAGATAATCTTAATCTCCATATAAAAAAGTAATAGTTTCCATATGTCATCATGAATTAGACTTTTCTTTTCCTGTTACTGTCATGAAAAGTCTACTTAAAGGAGACTGTTTTTCATAAACAGAAATAAGCACAAGCTTAATGGAGCAGAGGAGCATTCAACTTCAGTAAGAATTGAAAAAGTAGTAATTGTCTCAAGTAGAATTGGTCCAATTGCATTTTGGTCAGACAAGGGAAACCATATGATCTGCTAGACAGGACTAAGTTAAAATAAACAATTATCCACTAATTGGAGGTAAATTAGTAATCCCTCATTCCACCAAGTCATATCTCACACTTAAAAACCCAGTCCATACTATACAACATAAATTAGCACACACAAAAATAAAACAATTCAAAGGTTCATAGGGAAATAGTTATGGTCAAGGAAATTAACTTGATGATTTTTATACATGTTATGTTATTATCAACTGTACATTTGTGGGAAGCACAAAATCCCCTTTTAAATAAAAATTTTCATTCTAAGTTGCACTGAACACAGGCTTCATGATTTCAAACATACAATGACAACAAAGCATTCTGGATCTGTCAATAAACCCTCTGCATACTCTGGACAGCAAGGACTACATCTCCGCTTATATAGATTCTAATTATCGGGCAGTAGAAATTAAAAAAAAAAAAAATAGTAATGGGAAGGTTGAGAAAGACATGAGAGAAAATCGAAAAAAAAAAAAAATTACTTACCTAAACCCGATAGTTCTATAGTATCATGATGGTGATGGTGATGTGGTAAACCAAAGCCATATAGTTTCATATCTTCCTCCTCCGCTAACTCTTCGGGAAGCTTCCACCTACCATCTATTTTGTCCTTATGGTCATGGACATGGACATGGTCATGGTGATGATCTTCACAGTGATGATGGGCATCGGATGCAGAGACACCAGAATGGGAATGGGAATGAGACTCATGCCCTATTCCCAGATCCAAACAGGACAGAAGAGTCAAACAGAGGAGAAGCAATGTCAAATAATCCACATTCTTTCTATCCAAAGCCATGGAATTGGAAAGAATTGAAGGAAAGAGACTGAGAGAGTGAAATTAGGAGCGTGACTTGCAAGTGCCTTCAATTGTGATGTAGCAGACAATGACTAAGAAGAGGATGATAATGCCCACTATAATGCCGAAGGTTATGACATCCATATTTAGTGTGCCTTAACAATCTGATATTTTTCTTTTTCTTTTTTTTTTTTTTATTTCAAAACTGAAGGCACTAATTTCAGGTTTCTTTCCCTTTTAGTGAGGTTGATGTTGCAGGGCAGCAGTGGCATCAGTGCAGTGCAGGCTACCTGCCCCTAACTGGTGGTACTTGCACAAACTCATTTTGTCTCTTTGTATGTTGTGCATTAAAATTAGATATAAAAAAAAATTAACATGTACAATTGAAAAGTAATATAGAAAAATAATAATTAAATATGTCAAAGTAGAATAAAAAATAATAGAGGAAATTTCATCAGTTTTAAAAATATTTTTACTATATTTTAGTTTCACATTTAGTGTTATGTATATGAAATATATAAAAAATAAAATAAAGTAATTTACTTTTTATATTTTAACAAAATAACACTCACATTTTTAATAATTTTTAAACAAATATTTTTAACAAATAACACTTATATATTTTTCTGTTTTAATAAAGTAATATTTATTTTTATTTTATTTATAGAAAATAATATTTTTCATAAAAAATAAATTTTTTTATTTTAAAACTTTAATTTTTTTTAATTTCATAATGTTTATTTAATTTTTTATTAATATGATCCTTTTAAATAAATTTTAAAAAAAGTAAGATAGGAATTTTTTCAAAAATAATATTATTTTATTATAAAATTATAAAATTATACTTTCTTAAAATTTAATTATAACATTAAATTTGTTTTTAGACTTTTTTTTTTCAAAAGATAATATTATTTTAATATTTTATTACAAAATTATACCTTCTTAAAATTTAATTACAAGAATTTATTTTTTAAAATTTTCTTTAAAAATAATATTATTTTAATATTTATTATAATAAAATTTAATTACAAGATTAAATCTATTTTTTTATTCTATACATATTTTTTCTTTTAATATAAAAAAATAAAAATAAAAAATTTTAATTTTAAAATTTAAATAATATATATATATATATATATATAAAATAAAAAAATTAATATATTATTTAAATATATTTAAATAA
>BDMB01000027.1:174069-294508 GCA_016859785.1 Macrotyloma uniflorum
ATAATTTTGTAATAAATATTAAAATAATATTATTTTTAAAAAAAATAAAAAATAGATTTTTATAATTAAATTTTAATAAGATTTTATAATAAAATATTAAAATAATATTATTTTTTAAAAAAATTTATAAATATTATTTAATTAAAATATAAAATATATGAATGTTATGTATTAATAATATATATATATATATATATATATAAAAGGAGTGTGAATGGTTTTTGATTTAAAATTATATTAGATTTGAGTGTTATTTATTTAGTTTATTAAATGCAATTTTAAAAAAATACATACATATATATCTATAATTATTTTATAAGAATATAAAATTATAAGATTATTTTGTGTTTTTTTTGTACGGGCATTAAAAATAAAAAATTATAATAAATGTAAGTAAATATGTATAATTGAAAAATAATATAGAAAAATTAAAAAAAAAAGTAAATAAAAAATATAATACAGGAAATTTCATCATTTTTAAATATATTTCTATATTAATTAGAAAAAAAATTATTTTTATGCGAAAATATAAAATAAAATGTATATTTTTTAAATGTATTTCTCTATTTTAAATTAAATATATATTTTTATATTTTTTATAATATAACACTTAAATTTTTAATAATTTTTAAATGAATATTTACATTATTTTTATATTTTTAAGAAATGATACCTATATTTCTTTCATCTTTAGTAAAGTAATATTTATCTTCTTAATTTATTTATAAAATAAATTATTTTTTTATAAAAAAAAATTATTTTTTTATAAAAAAAAATATTTTAAAATTTTCATTTTTAATTTTTATAATTTTTATTTAAGTTTTAGTAAATATGATAATTTTAAATAAAATTTAAAAAATAATATTCTTAAAATGAATCTTTATTCAATTTTTGTTTACCTAAAATATTTAATTCGCTCTAGATATGTGATAGTTAATGTCAAACTATCTTTTGTCCAAACAGAAAAAAGTCGTAACTCATTCTTTTATAAATTTAAAATACAATATTTTATTGAAAATATTATTGATAAATTTTTATTGTAGCTTTTAATGTATTTTTAATATAAATTCTTGTAAAAAGATATTTTTGAATTTTTTAATCAGTGATCTTGAAAGTAGTTAACAAAAAGAAGAAAAAAAAACATACGTTGCCTATATAAAAGATAATTCCCTTTGATGAAATTATTTGAACTTTATGAGATGAGATTCTTGAATATGAGTTTTTTTTTTTTAAATATTAATTTAATGTGATTTGATATTGTAATATCTCAATTTAGAGAGATTTTCATTTTTTTTTTTTTAATTCAAATATTTTTTATATTTCTTACTCTTATCAGAATTTTTCTTCTACTTCGTAGATAATTATTTTTAGTTAACAACAGTAATACATAATTTTATTTTTTTTATCATATCTACAAGACGCATGTCCTTTCTATTAAAGAATCAATTTGTTAAAAGAATCTATTTTGTCCATCATTTTTCATATAAAAAATGTATGAAATTTTTTGCTTTATATTTTATATATGAGTGGATTCAAAATTAATTTTATTGAAAATTAATATAATATATCCAAAATACTCTTCTATATTTATATAATTCAAAATAAACTAAAGTTAAAAGTTATTTTTATTACATAGGATAATGCTCACAAAAAAAATATTTCAGAATAATACTTTTAGTTGATAAATTATCTTCAAACTTAATAAACTTAATATATGATCCCTGTAAACTATACAAGTATAGTAATTCAGTACATACAACATAAAAAAACATATAAAAATCAATAATTATAGGAATTATTCAAAACAAATATATTTCTAAATAATGTGAGATTCTAATATTTTAAGAAATATTGTGAGATTATTAATATATTAAGATATATGAAATTATTAATACTTTAAGATATATTTAAGATATATTGTGAGATTATTAATATTTTAAAAAATATTATAAGGTTAGTAATATTTTAAAAAAATATTATAAGGTTATTAATATTTTAAAAAATATAATACAGGGTTCTTGATATTCTAAAAAGATAATGTAAAGCTTTTAATATTTTAAAAGATATTATTAGTTGGATTTAATTTTCAGAAGCCTAATTCTACCTATAATAGGTGTAACACCCTTTTACCCCAAATCGTTTTAATTAATAAATATAAAATTTCCGAAAAAGAATTCAAGTATATTTTCTTCATAAATAAAAATTACAATAAATAAAGAAAAAAGATTTCAAAATAAAACTTTTACTATGAGTCATATTGCCTACTAGAACAACGGCGGTAGACTGTGAATTAGTACACCCAGTAAGTTCCCAGGAAAGAGAGATGGGTCACTACGGACACTCTTAAATACCAAGTCTTTCCTAGCCAGAACGTTCCTAGACATACACCCTCACACCACCACTGTATATCCAGTAACAATAATAACTCTTTAAGGATATAGAAAATCAAATAAAATTTTACTAGGCGTTGAAATAGCCTTTATAAGTTCTTACTAACAAAATATAATAAACTTTAAATAGGCTTCTTTCAAATAAATAATCTTTCTATTCCCCGACTTCACACCTAATCAGAGCACTTACAAAATCAAGGCTTAGAAGACTTAGCTTTCTCATTCAGCTCTTCTTTGTCCTTATCACGACATGTTCACCTATAAGAACATTTAACCCAAACAAAACACCAACCACACAAATAGAAGAGTGAGGAATATATCTCACATATGTTAGGTACATATAAGAAAAATAGGTAGACTAATCACACACATCACACACACAAAAGGCATCACACACATCAATACACACTCAGTCACAAACTCAAATGCTTTAATGCTCTTATGCTCTTATCTCTAAATGCATGTGGTACCATCGCAACGCAAACGCAAATGAGTAGTCCAGGAGGACATGGACCGGATCTAAGGACCCTATCAATCCACTCTCACTAGAACGAGTCTAACAGGAGCCAGTCGGGATAGTATAGCCGGCCGTGGTGGCCCCTCATTTCAACTCTCAAATGAGGGGTTCCCTGCTCTAAAATCCCCAAGGTCAAGGTAGAAGACCATAAAGACCCTCCTTCATAGATCGCATCTACCCCCAACAAAAGTATGAATGAATGAATGAAATATGATCACACAAATGCAACACACAAATGCATAACACATCTCGAATGACCAAGCATAACTTGGATTTTAACGCTGCTAAGCCTCTGCTTAGACTTCACAAATGACCAAGAATAACTTGGATTTTCACACTGCTAAGCCATCGCTTAGACTTCTCAAAACACACCACAAACTCGCAAACAACGCAATAACTCATGAGTCTTTCAATACTCTACTGAAATTTTCACAATATCACATTTCACAATCCAATTACAATCACAATACATCACCAAATCACACATCACATAACTAAATAGTTTAATTATAACTTTTTATCACATTTCAACCAGTATCTCCAATTATATTTAAATGTTGTTGTAAAAGAAGAAAACTAAGAGTAAGAAAAGTGGTACGTGGCGTTGTTATACCAGAATGCATCTTAGACCTTCAAACGAAGGGATGTTAACAACTGGTTTCCAGCCTATATACCTTGTTTATATATACACAAAAACAACAACTTATAATAAATATAGAATAATTCCCTCAAATTCATATTGAGGACTTATGGTTGCCTCAAAACAAACAATCCTATGAGGTTTAGGGGTTGCCTCTCTACCCAAAATCCTCATAAGCACCCCATATGTAAGACATTCCCCACTCCCCCTCTTACCTCGAATTACGCTACGCGAAGCTTTTAGATGTTATGCGCCCAACTCCTCACGTGTCGCCTCCGGTCGCCTCCTCTAAGGTTTTTCCCAAACGTTAGGGAAATTTTGGAATGAAGAATAGAAAGGGTTTAACGCCTATTTATATAGGTAGAGTCGGACTTCTGAAGAACAGGTTCAATTAATAATATCTTTCAAAATATTAACAAAATTATCTTTCTAAAATATCAATAATCTCACAATATCTTTAATATATTAATAACCTCCCGATATATCTTTTATAATAATTTCATATCTTTCAAAATACTAATAATCTCACAATATCTTTTTATAACCAAATATTTTATTTTATAAGATATTTTATTTTATCTTCTAAACCCAATTATATTTTATTTAGTTAAATAATTACGTTACAAATATTATATTATATATTTCTTTCTCAAAAATTGGGATGTTACAATAGGCGTTAAAACTTTTATATTTATCTAATATTTAGAGGGAAAAATATATTAGAGAAGGCGATTAGAGGTAACAAGCGAGGAGTTAGGAGCGTAGCGTCTCAAGGCGTTGCGTAGCATAACATCTCAAGATGCACGTAGCATAACATCAAGGCTTCGTGTAGTGTCATTCGAGGTAAGAGGGGGAGTGAGAAATATTTCATGTGTGGGTACTTATGAGAATTTTGCGTAGAGAGACAACCCTAAGGCTCAATAGAATTTTGTTTATTTTGAGGCAACCATAAGTCCTTAATTAGTTTGTGCTAATATAATGAGTTATGATTTAATTGTTGAGTTATTTGTGTGTGTGCAAAATTTCAAGTTCTACTTGGTTAGTTGTGAAATTTCAAGTTCTACTTGTCAATTGTAAAATTTCAAGCTTGGTCAGTTGAAAAGTCTAAACATATGCTTAGTAGTGTGAAATTTCAAGTTATGCTTGGTCAGTTGAAATATGTGATGTGTTTATGTTTACATGTTTCATTTATGTGCGTGTTAAGTTCTGTATATTTTCTTATACGTACCTATAACATATATTCCTCATTTTTTTGTTTGTGGTATTTTTGTTTAGGCTGAATTTTTTTATAGGTGAACATATATTTGATAAGGACAAAGAGGAGTTAGCTGATGAAGCATAAGTTTTCTATGTCTTGATTTCGTGGGATACTCTTATTAAGTGTGACATCGGGAATAAAAAAAATTATTTATTTTGAAAAAGTTTATTTGAGATTTATTATATTTTTATCATTAAGAACTTATAAAGGCTATTTCAATACCTAATAATATTTTATTTAATTTTCCACATCTAAAAAGAATTATTATTGTTACTAGATATTCAATGTGGTAGCGTAAAAGTGCATGTTAATGAAAATTCTGACTAGGAAAGACTTGGTATTTAAGAGTATCCTTTAGTGACCCACCTCTCTTTCTTGGGAATTTACTTGATATATTGGTTCATGGTCCATCATTGTTGTTTTAGTAGGCAATAATTACTTATACTAAGAGTTACATTATTGTGAAAATTGAGGATGAAAAGTTTATTTTGAAATCTTATTTTCTTACTTTTATAAGTTTTTATTTATGAAATGAATAAATGAGAAACCTTTTACTTTTTTTATTCTCCACAATTTTTATATTTATTAATTAAAAACATCTTGGGGGTAGAAGGGTGTTACACACACAAACGATTGACGACTTTCGGAAGACTACATGAATTTCAGACATCTTAGACTAACACCTTGGGTCTTCATTACGACCCCGACTTACCGAGTATGTTTCACCCTAAGGTCATCCTCACGTTACTCATAGTCAACACCACATCAAGGTAGTCCATCTAATCGTCTTTTCATAACAATTGATGGATCCTTCATCGAGCTCTCACCACATGTAGTCCTAGTCTATATGACTTATTACTTACACGGACTGAGTACATTAAGATCATCTCCGCTCTTCCTTGTATCAGTTGTTCATCGTGGATCCATTGAACCGTATTGGGGGTGTACCTGTGATTACACTCTAATGCTCAAGTCAGTAAATAGTATAAACAGGGTTTAATGTATGATTAGAGAGATGAGTGATTGATGATTTACCTAGCTTTCGTGGATCCCTATTTATAATAGGATAAAGACAACTGATTACTTGAGTCAATAGTAACTGATAATAACTGACGTATCTGTTGTGCGAGATTCACGATAACCGCTTTAACCAGTACTGGAATTCAGTTAGGGTAACTGAACATGGGCCCATGATTGGCCGGTACCTATCCGGTACACAAGCCCCCCTAGTCGTGAAGCCTAAAAGGCTGAGGCGACTATTTGTTGAGGGATATGTGACAGGAGCTGAAGCGACTAAGACTGATTTTGTTTATCTTTAGCCGAGCTGTCAGGTTATACTCGGATGAGGCCGAGCTGCCAGGTTATACTCGGATGAGGCCAAGCTGCTAGGTTATACTTGGATGAGGCCAAACTGCCAAGTTATACTCGGATGGGGCCAAGCTGCCAGGTTGTACTCGGATGGGGCCAAACTGCCAGGTTGTACTCGGATGGGGCCGAGCTGCTAGGTTGTACTCAGATGGGGCCGAGCTGCCAGGTTGTACTCGGATGGGACCGAGATGGACTTGAAAGTGACTTGTTTAAGTCATAGTTGACCGAGATGGACTCGGAGGTGACTTGTTTAAGTCATAGTTGACTGAGATGGACTCGGGGGTGACTTGTTTAAGTCATAGTTGACCGAGATGGACTCGGGGGTGACTTGTTTAAGTCATAGTATACCGAGATGGACTCGGAGGTGACTTGTTTAAGTCATAGTTGACCGAGATGGACTCGGAGGTATATGTTGTTTCTTTTGATTCGACTAATTTTGATAACCAATCGGCTAGTATGTTGTAGGCTCTCGAGATGTGAGAAATGTGAATTTTCGAAATTCGACCATCCTTCCTATGATATCATAATAATAAAAGTTTTCATTTGAAATTTACCTGATAATTGGCTAGCACTTGGAGCGTGTAGCAATCGATTCTTGACGTGTAGAGATTAAATTTCAAATAATAATTCATGCTATTTTTGGGTTGGATAATTCGAGCTTCCGAAATAACTTTGTGGTAAGATAATCTATTCGAACGACTAAAATTTTTAACCAAAAATAATCACCCAAGCAATGGAGTTGACGAGCATCCCGAATCACCAATATGAACTAGAGAAGATATTGAATACTTCTTGACATAATGCACCGGTAATATTTTATCCTCCAAAGTCTTATTATTTGGATGTATATGTGACTACTTTTAGTAGTTCCATGTAGAAATAATCTATGTTGCCATTTATTGAGTAATGTGGTGGGCTCCTTGAGAATAGCATGATTTGAATGGACCCTCACATCATCAAGCCCATATGGTGGGCTCTTTGAGAATAGCATGATTTGAATGGACTCTCACATCATCAAGCCCATATGATGGGCTCCTTGAGAATAGCATGATTTGAATAGACCCTCACGTCATCAAGCCCATAGAAGAAAATAGTTCAAAGTTGCTACTTGTTTTGAAGGATTGTGCGTTTCTACTGTGGGCCTCGGTAGCGGATGCATTTATCATGTTTTTCGCATTGAATGGAGAATCTTGAAGTTGGATAGTAATATGCTTTCGGGAAGTATTTGATCCTCTTCCCAAACACAGCAGCACCACTCTCCTCTATGAAGGTAAAATTGTCCTGGAAAATAATTGGGCAATCATCTTTCGTCACCTCTGTGTCCGATGACGACGAACTTCAGCATCTTAAAGCCACTCCAATCCATCTCCACCTCGTTAGTGAAGCGAAAGGAGTAGAGAAGGAGAGAGGAGTTCTCAAGGACAATTCTTGCGAACATAGCGGTGCTGCAGCCGAAACCATGGTTGGAGAGGGCATCGCAGTAGGAGCTCCAGAGGTTAAGGTTGTAGAGCTCCGTATGGACCGCCATGGAGACGGAGGTTTTCGGCGCGCAATTGGAAAAGGAGAGGTTGTATTCGTTAGGGATTGTGATAGGGAAGGTGTTGTTGACCAAGGCGGCGGGAGAGAGGTCGCGAAAGGTGAAGAGGCCCTTGATGTTTAGGACGCAGAAGCTAGGGTTTTGCTGGATCTCGATTAGGACTTGGAGAAGGGACTCTTCGCTCAGGAGGAAGAACCCTAAAAGGGAAGGGTTCGATTGCGACTTCGACGACGCCACCATGGACACAGAGGAGACCACGATTGACACGTGGCCGGTGTGCGTGAACCCAAATTTCTCCAAGAGGATCAGGGTTTGGGGAGAGGTCGATGACATGGAGGCAGTCGTTGCCGAGGATGTCGAAGTTCTGGGTTGTGGCAACGACAAGGCGGTTCTCGTAAGAGAGGCTGAACTTGACCGAGTAACCATTGAAGGGGTTTTGAAAACCGGCATGGTTCAAGGGAGAATGAACCTGATGCGATGCAGTTTGCTGCTTCTTAGGTAAGGGTTTTGTCATCTTCTTAGGTAAGGGTTTTGCCATCTTCTTAGGTAAGGGTTTTGCCGGATAAGATTCGGTGCGATGGAGATGTCTTGAATGTAAATCGGCCCCACGGTGGGCGCCAAAATGTACTTACACGGACTGGGTACATTAAGATCATCTCTGCTCTTCCTTGTATCAATTGTTCATCTAGCTCCATCGAAACGTATTTGGGGTGTATCTATGATTACACTTCGACGCTCAAGTTAGAAAAGAGTATAAACAAGGTTTAATGCATGATTAGAGAGATGAGTGATTGATAATTTACTTGGCTTCTCTGGATCCCTATTTATAATAGGATAAAGACAACTGATTACCTAAATCAGTAGTAACTGATAATAACTGACATATCCGTTGTGCGAGATTCACGGTAATCTCTTTGACCAGTACTGGAATTCAGTTAGGGTAACTGAATGTGGGCCCATGATTGGCCGGTACCTATCCGGTACAACTTAGATCTACATTAAGGTATAGATATCTCATACAATATTCCTAAATCCATACACTAAGTATTCAACATGTCATTCATATTATAAAACTTCCAACAAGAACTACATGACCCCTTACCCATTTCATGCTCATCATTCTCAAATCACATATCACTAATCATAAATCAGCTTATCATACTTGAAATTCACTTTCAAAAACTTTTCCTAAAATAAGCAAATTCACTCGACGAATTCGAATTCCTTTAAGTGGATAGGGTCTAGAGAGTAATCCTAAAATTGGGACTGATCCGCTCAGCGAAATTGACCTATCGACTCAACGGAGGACAATCCGCTGAGCGGATTAAAACTCAAGGGCACCCCAATCTATGAGACCAAATCTGCTCAGCAGATTACGTTGTGCCCAACAGATTTTATACAAAAATAGATTATGCAGAAAATTTAGCTCACTTCTAGACCCAAATTATGGACCCTAAACAAAATTTGCACCTCTTATCAATTCAAAATTTAACTCTTTACACATTCATCTAACAAAAATTTGGGTCTACAATGGTGAAATAACCTTTCTACACAAAATGAGTCCTACCAACACATGTCAATACAATACACAATTTCACTAAACTAAAAACACATTTAATTTCAGCAACCAGTAGTACATTCAAGTCATTATATAGAATGCACAGACATGTTCTCAACCAAAATTCAATTCATCCCTTTAACCACTCCACATATCACCAATTCCATCATCCATAACAACCAATTTTAGTTCAACAAAACATCATTCATCACAAAATCCTATATTGAAAATTAATCTCAATTTAACATTCATCAAATGTGAGAAATGGATTTCTCTTCCCAAATCTATTCACTAACTCAAGCAATTACATAGAACTTTTAGAGATTAACTAACTTCCTTTACCTTAGTTCTTCCAAACAACTCACTCAATAAATGTGTTAAGGGATTGTGTGGAGATGCAAACAAACAAGCAGTTTGTAACACTCTTCTATCCCAACACTTTTTTTAATTAATAAATGTAAAATTTTCGAAAGATAAAAGTAAAAGAATTCAAATATATTCACTTCATAAATAAAAATTTACAAAAATAAGGAAATAAGATTTCAAAATAAAACTCTTACTATGAGTCATACTACCTACTAGAACAACAACAGTAGACCGTGAATCAATGCATCTGGTAAGCTCCCAGGAAAGAGAGGTAGGTCACTAATGGACACACTTAAATACCAAGTCTTTCCTAGCCAGAACTTTCCTAGACATACACTTTCACACTACCACTATATATCCAGTAACAACAATAACCCTTTTCAAATGAAAAGAAAAAATCAAATAAATTATTATTAGGCCTTAAATTAGCCTTTATGAGTTCTTAAAGATAAAATCATAATAAACTTCAAAACAACTTCTTCAAAATAATCTTTTTATGCCCCGTCATCACACCTAATTAGAGCTCTAACGAAGTCAAGGCATAGAAAACCTATGCTTCATCAACCAACTCTTCTTTGTTCTCCTTGAACATAGGTTCACCTATAAAAGTGTTCAACCCAAACAAAAATACCAAAAACACAAAGAGCAGAGTGAGGAATATATCTCACGTATGTTATAAATAATTATAAGAAAATAGGCAGAACTAAACACACACATCACACACACCAATACATACTCAAACACAAACTCATTCCATTAACTCAAATGCATTAATGCTCTTATGCTCTTATCTTTAAATGCATGTGGTACCATCACAACGCAAACGTATATGAGTAGTCTAGGAGGACATGAACCAGATCTAAGGACCTTATCAATCCACTCTCACCGGAACGAGTCTAACAGGAGCCAATCGGGATAGTATAGCGAGGTCGTGGTTGTCCCTCATTTCAACTCTCAAATGATAGGTTCCCTGCTCTAAAATCCCCAAGATCAAGGTAGAAAACCATAGAGACCCTCTTTCATAGATCACATCTACCCCAAGAAAAGTATGAATGAATGAAATATGATCACGCAAATGCATAACATACAAATGCATACCACACAAATGCATAACTCATCACACATCTCAAATGACCAAGCATAACTTGGATTTTAATGTTGTCAAGTCTTTACTTAGACTTCACAAATGACAAAGCATAACTTGGATTTTAACGCTGTTAAGCCTCTGCTTAGACTTCACAAGTGACCAAGCATGATTTGGATTTTACCCTGTTAAGCCAAAGCTCAGACTTCTCAAAACACACAAATAACTCGCAAACACATCGCAACACGTCATAGTTATGAGTGCTTATAGTTGCCTCAGCTCAAACAAAAACTTATTGGATGAAGTTTTTGTGGAAAATGAGATGATGGATGAATTGAAGAAAAGGAAGAAAAATTGTGTGATCTTAAAGGTAGAGTACAAAAAGGTATAAAATTTGTAAGTTGGGTTTTCTTAAAAGGATGAATGCCCTTATATCCAAAACATTTTTAACTAATAATGCAGAAAATAAAAAGGTAAAATAATTCACATATATTAGCTTTATAAATAAAACTTACAAAAGTAAGGAAATAAGATTTTAAAATAAAATATTTTTAGGTATTGAAATAACCTTTATAAGTTCTTAATAATAAAATCATAATAAAATTTAAATCAACTTCTTCAAAATAAAAAAAATAAATTATTTGCCTCGATGTTACTGTTACCAAGTAGCATCAAGAGGGGGGGTGAATTGATGTTATAAAAATTAAAACTTTAACTCTTTTTTAATTCAAATTTTAACCCTCTTAAATTACTTAGTCTAGCAGATATTTAATGAAGCACAACGGAAAATTAAAAGATGAGGGAAAGAAAGAAGAACACAGAGAATTTATACTGGTTCGGGTTAATCCTTAATCCTACGTCCAGTTCCCAATCACCTCAACCTGAGATAATCACACACTCTTATATCTTTAATTTATCACAATTTTTACAATCACTAATCACAAGTGAAACATGCAAAAATACAAAATTAAAGATTATACCTCACAATCTCTTGAAACCCACAAGAGATTATCAACCCTTCCTTGAGTCCCACAAGGAATGAAAAACCTTCCTTGACACACACAAGGAAGACAAAAACACTTCCTCTGAACAGCCTCAGAGGATGTATAGAATAAAAAAGATATTATCTGGAGTGACGCTTCCAAATTGTAGCACCAGCTTTGCTAAGAGTTTCCTCAAGAATTTTCACAGAAAGATTAATGCACAGAAAAACTATTCTCACTTTCAACACATAAAAATTTGAGGCTCAAGAAACTCAGAGAAGAAGTATAAAAGCTTTTCAGAGAAAAAGTCTTAAAGAACGTATGAATGTTGTTTTTTGAAAAACCCTGATACCCTAATTAAATAATCAAAATATTTCAAATAAAATATTTTTTATTTTATTTTAATTCGAAATCAAATTTTTACTCTGATTAGAGCCTCACAACGTTCAGAAATTTCAGTCAAAGATTCTCCTTTATTTTCGGAGAATTTTTCGCAACGTTTATTTTTCAAAAATCTTCGAACATAATCGATTATATTATGGACATAATCGATTATCCCCGAGAGAAATACTTTCAGATTTGAAATAGATAATCGATTACCTAATCGATTATTCCTGAAAGAAAAACTTTTAATTTTAAGATAATCGATTACTTAATCGATTATTAGTGCAAGCTTGACATTTTCCAAAAAGCATAATGGATTATTAGCGCAAGCTTGACATTTTCCAAAAAGCATAATCGATTATTAGCGCAAGCTTGACATTTTCCAAAAAGCATAATCGATTACTTAATCGATTATTAGCGAGTCAAAATTATTCTTAAAAAATTTTCCAGAAACATAATCGATTATGTTCTTCATATAATCGATTATTCCAGTGAGTTTTATGATTTTTCAAAAATAGTTTTCTTGAGAAAACACTTTGAGCTGAGTGATGATTACCTTTTGATATCATACACTCCTTACTATTAACTCAAGTCTCCTAAGTCTTTGAGCTTGCTTCCAACTTGAATTTTCTTGATGTCCTGATTCTTGAATATCTTGATCATTATTAAAATACTTGAATTCTTGTGTAGAGTTGTCCAATCTTCAAGGAGTGGTAACAATTTCCCCCTTTTTGATGATGATCAAGAAAAAATATAAGTGTACCTGTGTGTTGAGACTAAACCAGAAACTTTCAACAACATTAGTATTAGTCAATATAAATAATTTAATAAAACTCTCCCTGCTTATGACATAATTCAACAGTTCATAGAAAATAAGCAGAGATTAACACATAAGCACAATTTCATGCAACACACATACACATAAGAAAATTGTCCCACTTTTTATTAGATCATTATTAAAAAGAAGGACAAGAAAGAGAAATACAAAACTCAACTCAAGACCTAAGAAAAAAAACTAACAGCTAACTCTAAACGTCATCATCATTGTCTTGATGTTGAACTTCTCTCAATTCACGCTCCACAGAAGAAATACGATCTTCAAAATCTTCAAAGCTTCTTCTGATTGTTGTGTTAAGCTCCTCAAAACTAGTTCTGACATAGGAGTTGAGGTTGTCATAGTTTTGTTGAACGGCCTGATATCGCTGTTCAGACACAACACTGAATTCCAATTGCCACTTCTGAATATTTTCCAGCATTTGAAAATATTGGTCTGGAAGAACAACCTGTGGTTGAGGATGAGGCATGTCTTCATCCATAGCAGCTGGAGCCCTTTCTTGCTCAGCAGGAGCAGTCCATACATCATCTATTTTCTGCAGTCCCATCTTGTTCAGCACATTCTTCCCAATTGTACTGTGACTGTCCAACATTTCATGAGACTCCCCCTCAAGAGGAACATCACAGTGAATCAAAATTTTGGTGATGAACAGAGCATAAGGTAGATGAGAATGTAATCTCTTGGCTTTAATCATATAATCAGAAATAATGGTAGGCTAATCCAAAGCTAAACCATTATTGATACCATATATCAGCAGCAGATCTTCCGTGGTCAGCTGTGCATGACTTGACCCTCTAGGATAGAGCAGCCAACTTATTATGTAAGCCAATAGTCTCTCATTGACTCGCATAGGGTCAGTCCTATAGAGGTTAAAGTTACCATCGTAATTATCCTTCAGATAAGAACTGTAAACTTCCATCTTATCAAAACCTTCAAAGCCAGCAGTAATATTGAGTGCTCCAGTATTGACAGGAATTTTAGCCACGTTCATCCAAATATCATCATCTAAAGTAATGTCAATACCTTTGACGCGTGATTTTATTTGTCCTTGGCGCCTGGTCAGATTGCAGTAAAAAGTTCGGACCAAGTCTGGATAGTAGAGGCCATTCCGAGCAGATCCACCCAAAGTACGTCCCAACTCCACAAAGTGCTTTAGACCTTGTGTCTGCAGCAAGTCCTGAAAGAAAAAACCTTCACTCCTGAAGAAATTGATGGAGAGACGCTTGGGAGGAACCATCTTCCTTGCCCTAAAATCCCTGATGAACAGGGGATGAATGTCTTCATCAGAGATCAAGCCTCTCAAGTCATGAGGGCGTTCTACAGGAGCCTCTTCTGAATTGATTATAGCGAGAAACACAGACGACGCGGACCGTCTCATTTTCCTTCTGGGATGTGATGAAGAAGCCATTGAGAAAACTGGAGAAGTATATAGAAGGAATTCAGAAGCCAAAGAGTAGGTTGTTTGAGCAAAGGAGAGGATGTGGGGAGGGATACTTTAATCTCCGAATTTGGGGGTTATATATAGCCAATTGCATGTGCAACGGTAAAAAATATAGTCGTTGTGTTGTTTTCCAAGAAATAAACGGCTAGTTTGACGAAATCTGGAGAATTCCAACGGTAACTTACGCGGATAATCGATTATGTTCTTGTGATAATTGATTATTCACGCCTAGATAATCGATTATGTTAGTATATAATCGATTAAGACAGAAGCGCATTGGCATAATCGATTATGTAATCGATTATGGTATTACAAAGTGAAGAATCATAAACAAAATTCCAAGTAATCGATTAAGTAAAGCACATAATCGATTAGACATTCAAATAATTTCAAATAATAAGCGCAAACAATTTCATAACAATTTTCACAAAACAGTATTTCCATCCAAAATTCCTAATTCTCTTCTTAGCTCAAGGAATCTATCTCTAGGTAATGGCTTAGTGAAAATATCAGCTAATTGATTTTTAGTATCAATATACTCAATTATGCAATCTCCTTTAACTATGTGATCTCTTATGAAATGGTGCCTAATTTCAATATGCTTTGTCCTAGAATGCATGATAGGGTTCCTAGTAAGGTTTATGGCACTAGTACTATCACACTTTAAGGGTATGTGATCTAGATATATATTAAAATCCTCTAATTGATGCACAACAACTACCTGCTGCTATATACTCAGCTTCTGTGGTGGATAAAGCTACACATGCTTGCTTCTTAGAGTGCCATGAAACTAAGGAACATCCTAATAAATGACATGTGCCACTAGTGCTTTTTCTATCAATCTTACACCCTCCATAATCTGAATCAGAATAACCTATTAAGCTAGGGGAGGATCCTGAGGGGTACCAAAGTCCAAAATTCCTAGTTCCATTTAAATATTTTAGAATTCTTTTAATAGCAACTAGATGCGATTCTTTTGGTGATGATTGAAATCTAGCACACACACAAACACTATGCATTATATCTGGTCTACTAGCAGTAAGATATAGCAAGGAACCAATCATATCTCTGTATTTGGTTTGGTCAACCATCTTACCTTTTTCATCATGATCCAGATAGCATGATGTAGCCATTGGAGTAGCTGCTTCCTTTGAGCTTTCGAGTTCAAACTTTTTTAGAATTTCTAGGCAATACTTGGATTGGGAGATGAAGATTCCTTCCTTTAGTTGTTTGATTTGTAATCCAAGAAAGAATCTTAGCTCCCCCATCATTGACATTTCAAATTCTCCCTGCATAAGCTTGGCAAACTCTTGACAAAGATCATTGTTAGTAGATCCAAAAATTATATCATCAACATATATTTGTACAACAATAATATGCTTTTGAGATTCTTTAATGAAAAGAGTAGGATCTACTTTACCTCTTCTATAATTTTGACTTACCAGAAAATTGCTAAGTCTTTCATACCATGATCTTGGAGCTTGTTTAAGTCCATAGAGAGCTTTCTTCAGCTTATAAACATGATTGGGATGTTGATAGTCTTCAAATCCAGGAGGTTGGCAAACATAGACTTCTTCTTTTATGTATCCATTTAGGAAGGCACTCTTCACGTCCATTTGAAATAACTTGAATTTCATTATTAAGGCATATGCGAGTAGTATCCTTATTGCTTCAAGTCTTGCAACAGGGGCATAAGTCTCATCGTAATCTATGCCTTCTTCTTGACTATATCCTTTGGCTACAAGTCTTGCTTTATTCTTGGTTATATTTCCATTTTCATCAAGCTTGTTCTGAACACCCATTTTGCTCCAATAACTTGTAGGGAGTCTGTTCTTGGCACAAGATCCCATACTTCATTTCTTTTAAATTGAATGAGCTCTTCTTGCATTGCATTTACCCAATATTCATCCTTTAAGGCTTCATCGATGCTTTTTGGTTCAACTTGAGAGACAAAAGCTACATTCAGACAAAAGTTATTCAATTTGCTTCTTGTGGTAACTCTTTGATCAATGCTTCCTATTATGTTGTCCATTGATAGTCCTCTTGGCGTTCTCCATTCTCTTGGAAGATCACCAACTATTTGATGTTCATTTATGGAAAGATCTTCTAGGCTTCGAGTGAGATCTTCTACACTGGATGATTTTTGTATTGGATCTTCTTCCTGAGATTTTTCCACTGTTTTTCTCTTCTTCTGTATCTATCAATTTCTTTCTTGACTCAAGAGGGTTTTCCTCAAGGTCCAATTGTTCATCAAAGGTTACATGTATAGATTCTTCTACATGCAATGTTCTCCTATTAAAATTTCTATATGCTTTACTAGACAAGGAATAACCCAAGAATATGCCTTCATCAGCTTTTGAGTCAAATTTACCAAGATTATCCTTTCCATTATTTAAAACATAGCATTTACACCCAAAAACTTTCAAATGAGAAATATTTGGTTTTCTTCCTTTAAATAATTCATAAGGAGTGAGTTTCAAAATAGGTCTTATTAAAATTTTATTTAAAACATAACATGCTGTAGACACAGCATCAGCCCAAAAATATTTAGGAAGATTGTGTTCATTTAACATTGTTCTAGCAAGTTCTTCCAAAGATCTATTTTTTATTTCTACTACACCATTTTGTTCAGGTGTCCTAGGTGAAGAAAAATTGTGTGATATTCCTAATTCAACACAAAAGTTTTCAAAAGAGTCATTTTGAAATTCCCCACCATGATCACTTCTTAAAAATTTGATTTTTAACTCTTTTTCATTTTGAATAGCCTTGGCAAATTTACTAAAGGTATCAAAGGCATTACTCTTGGATGACAAAAAGAACGTCCATGTAAATCTAGAGTAGTCATCTACTATTACAAGAGCATAATAATTACCACCAAGATTCCTAGTCCGTGAAGGACCAAATAAATCCATGTGTAACATCTCTAAAGGTTTGGTAGTAGAAATAATGTTTTTACTTTTAAAAGAAACTTTAGTTTGTTTACCCTTTTGACATGCTACACAAATTTTATCTTTCAAAAAATTTAGTTTTGGTAAACCGATTACTAGCTCTTTAGCAATGAGTCTACTTAGATGATACATATGAATGTGTGCAGCCCTTCTATGCCATAACCAAGGATTTTCTTCCTTTGCTACTAAGCAAGGGATGTTTCTAGATGCAACATTGACAAGCTCAATAACATAAATATTATTCAGTCTAGTACCTTTTAGAGCGCCTTCATTTGAATCTTTTTGTAGTATTTGGCAGTGGCTTGATTCAAATACTATCTTCAATCCTTTGTCACACAATTGACTGATGCTCAACAGATTGTGCTTTAACCCTTCTACAAGGAGGACATCATGGATCACAAAGCTCTTAGTGATACCTATGTCTCCAGAGCCAAGAATCTTCCCTTTGTTGTTATCACTATAGGTCACAAAACCTTGGTTCTTCATTTTGAGACTCTGAAATTTATTCTTGTCTCCTGTCATGTGTCTTGAGCACCCGCTGTCTAGGTACCATAGCACTTTTCTTTCCTTGGAGGTAATCTGCAACACAAACATATAGATTTAGGTCCCCTTTATTATTTTGCGTCCTTAGGGGTTAGTATACACATTCTCAGTTATTCTAGCAATTTAAAAAAGAATATTAATCATAATGATTAATTCTTTACACGAACCCAAACAAATTTTCCTGAGGGAACAGCTATATGTTTTATTAAACATTTATTTACTGTATGACCATGTTTCATGCAGTAAAAACATTTTGTTCTTGAAAAAGTAGTTTTATAGGTTTTATTTTTAAAACTGTTCACAAAAGATTTTTGAAAACTTGTTTGTTTAGATTCTTTTACAAAAATCGTCTTTTGCTTTTCTAGACTTTTTCTAGGGATAAAACCAAGTCCAGTTTTACTAGAACTTTCTTTTTGAGAATTCAAAATTTTATCAAGATTCACACTTGATTTAGAAAACTTTGAAATTACTTTTTCAAGACTAGAAATTTTGTTCCCTAAAATTTCACAATTCTCACAACTTTTTCTTTTTGAAATAGTTTCTAATTTTTCTAAATTAGATTTCAAGGATTCTTTTTCCTTTTCAGCATCTTGTAATTTATTTTCCAAAATTTGAAAATTATTTTTCAAGGTAGAGTGTTTTTTGGATAATTCATCAAAGTTTTGGAAAAGCTCTTGAAAAGCATCATGTAAATCATCATAATATTCAGAATTACTTACCCATGATGATGTCTCGAGATCTTCATTTGCCATTAAGCAAAGATTTGCCTCCTCTTCTTCTTCGCTTTCACTAGCGCTGCTTTTTGAAGTAGTTGAAGCATTATCTTCCCAGGCTATGTAGGCCTTCTTTTTCTTTCTAAACATCTTCTTACCCTTCTTCTTTTCTTTTTCATCTTTCTTTGAAAAAGGGCATTCGGATTTGATGTGGCCCACTCTATTGCATCCAAAACACTTGAAGTTTGAAGAATAATTGCTTTTCTACTTCTTTGGATTTTGATTTTTCCTGTTCTTCAGAAACCTGGAAAACTTTTTTACTAACAAAGAAAAATCATCATTAGTGTTCTCACCTTCGATTTCATCGTTAGATTCTTCTGCTTTGAATGCGAGAGTTTTCTTTTGAGTTTTCCAAATAAGGTTGCCATATCCGTCTTTGTAAGGTCTCTTGATTCTGTAATTGCTGTGACTTTTGGCTGCCAGTTTCTATCCAGGGACTTTAGTATTTTCGTGTTGAGCTCTTCCTTGACAAAGCTTCTTCCCAATGCTTCCAAGTGATTTACTATATGTGTAAATCTTGTTTGAAAGTCTCCAATGCTTTCATTTGGCGCCATGGTCAAAAGCTCATATTCTTGTGTCAAGGTGTTTTTCCTTGCACGCTTGACTTCTTCTGTGCCTTCATGTGTAACTTCTAGTGTGTCCCACATTTCTTTGGCAGTTGTGCACCTGGAAATCCTGTAAAATTCATTTAGTGTTAGTGCGGAAACAATAGCATTTCTTGCCCTTACATCGTATTGAGCCCTTTTGTTTTCATCTGGTGTCCACTGTAGAAATTGCTTTGGTGTAGGTCCTTCAGCTAGCATTATCGTTGGCACGAACGGACCGTTTTGCACTGCATCCCAAACTCCATAATCGAGGGTTTGAAGAAAAATCTCCATTCTTGCTTTCTAGAATGGATAGTTGTCACCTTCAAAGAGTGGTGATCGGTTGATTGATGATCCTTCCCTGTAAATTTGATTCTGCATAGAAATCTCAAGAATCTTTTAGAAATACCTTATCAAACCAAGCTCTGATACCACTTGTTACCAAGTAGCATCAAGAGGGGGGGGGGGGAATTGATGTTATAAAAATTAAAACTTTAACTCTTTTTTAATTCAAATTTTAACCCTCTTGAATTACTTAGTCTAGCATATATTTAATGAAGCACAACGGAAAATTAAAAGATGAGAGAAAGAAAGAAAAACACAGAGAATTTATACTAGTTCGGGTTAATCTTTAACCCTATGTCCAGTTCCCAATCACCTCAACCTGAGATGATCACACATTCTTATATCTTTAATTTATCACAATTTTTACAACCACTAATCACAGGTGAAACATGCAAAAATACAAAATTAAAGATTATACCTCACAATCTCTTGAAACCCACAAGAGATTATCAACCCTTCCTTGAGTCCTACAAGGAATGAAAAATATTCCTTGACACACACAAGGAAGACAAAAACACTTCCTCTGAACAGCCTCAGAGGATGTATAGAATAAAAAAGATATCACCTGGAGTGACGCTTCCAAACTGTAGCACCGGCTTTGCTCAGAGTTTCCTCAAGAATTTTCACAGAAAGATTAATGCACAGAAAAACTATTCTCACTTTCAACACATAAAAATTTGAGGCTCAAGAAACTCAGAGAAGAAGTATAAAAGCTTTTCAGAGAAAAAGTCTTAAAGAACGTATGAATGTTGTTTTTTGAAAAACCCTGATACTCTGATTAAATAATCAAAATATTTTAAATAAAATATTTTTTATTTTATTTTAATTTGAAATCAAAATTTTTACTCTGATCAGAGTCTCACAACGTTCAGAAATTTCAGTCAAAGATTCTCCTTTATTTTCGGAGAATTTTTTGCAACGTTTATTTTTCAAAAATCTTCGAACATAATCGGTTATATTATGGACATAATCGATTATCCCCGAGAGAAATACTTTCAGATTTGAAATAGATAATCGATTACCTAATCGATTATTCCCGAAAGAAAAACTTTTAATTTTAGGATAATCGATTATTAGCGCAAGCTTGACATTTTCCAAAAAGCATAATCGATTACTTAATCGATTATTAGCGCAAGCTTGACATTTTCCAAAAAGCATAATTGATTACTTAATCGATTATTAGCGAATCAAAATTATTCTTAAAAAATTTTCGAGAAACATAATCGATTATGTTCTTCATATAATCGATTAATCCAGTGAGTTTTATGATTTTTCAAAAATAGTTTTCTTGAGAAAACACTCTGAGCTGAGTGATGATTACCTTTTGATGTCATACACTCCTTACTATTAACTATTAACTCAAGTCTCCTAAGTCTTTGAGCTTGCTTCCAACTTGAATTTTCTTGATGTCCTGATTCTTGAATATCTTGATCATTATTAAAATACTTGAATTCTTGTGTAGAGTTGTCCAATCTTGAAGGAGTGGTAACAGTTACACCTAATAAGAGCATCCATGAAATAAATATATATAAGCTTCATCAGTCAACCCTTCTTCGTCCTTATCAAATATATTCTATAGGAGTGTTTAACTTAAACAAAAATACCAACTACACAAATAGAAGAGTGAGGAATATATCTCACATATGTTATAGATAGAAAATAGGTATAACTAAGCATGTATACACATCACACGTACCAATACATACTCAATCACAAACTCACTCCATTAACTGTTATGCACTGATATCTCAAGCGTACGAGCGGTCTAAGAGTACATAAACTAGATCAAAAGATCCTCACAATCCACTCTCAACTAGAACGAGTCTAACCGGAGCTAGTCGGGATAGTATAGCTAGCCGTGGTTGTCCCTCATCTCACTCTCAAATGAGAGGTTATTTACTTTAAAATCCTCAAGATCAAGGTAGAAAATCATAGAGACTCTCCTTCCACTACTAAGCTTCTTCTTAAATGATCAAGCATAACTTGGATTTTACCTTACTAAGCCAAAGCTTAACTTATGAAAACACATAAATAAATCAACAATTAAATCATAACTCATCATAGTTAGTATATTAGCAAAGAAGACTTATAGTTGCCTCAAAATAAATATTATTTTTAAACAGAATCATATTGAAGTTAAGGGATTGACTTTCCACCCAAAATTTTTATAAGTACCCACATATGAAAAATTCTTCACTCCTTTTACTTTAAATGACAATATGCGATGTCTTAAAATGTTATTTTCAAACTTTTTATATGTTGCATCTAGTTTTCTCCTCTAAAACTTTTTCCCAAATGTCGCATAAATCTCAAACAAAAAATAGGTAAAGTTTAATATTTATTTGTACAGATAAATTTTCTAAAAATCAAATTCAACTAATATTATCTTTTAAAATATTAATAACGTCACATTATCTTTTAAAATATTAACCATCTTTTATTATTATTATTATTATTATTATATATTTTTAATAATTTATTATTATTTTTTTTCAACAATTTAATATTATTTTTTCTTTAATTACTTTATTTTATTTTATAAAATATTTTATTATGTTTTTTAAATCTAATTAAACATTTTATTTAAATTAAATAAATAATTAAATTATCTATATTTTTTTCTAAAAAAATATAAAACATTATAAATGGACGTGGTGGATTAAAAATATTTTGGTGTCTTCTTCTATCTATTTTGATTAATAGTATCCTAACTAAAAAGTTTACACTAAGAAAAGGAACACAGGGGATTTCATAGTCCTTTCCTTTTTCTAATTATAATTGCAGGCTTAGCTAATCTAATTAGAAATGCATTGATAATTTTTTTTTTTTTGTATAGAGTCAAAGTTAAAAATCATGGGGTGAAGATTTTATTATAGTTTGCAAATGACACTTTACTATTTTACGAGACCATTTTTTAAAATATCTTAATGTTTAAAAGTATTTAAGTTTTTTCTTTTCTTTTTTTTTAATTCTTGAAATGATATTTCTGGAAATTTTTATTTTTAATAAGAGATTATGATATGAAACATCTCAATAAAAAACTTCATCAATCTGTCCCATGCTTAATATAATAAAAAAAGAAGAAGAAAAAAGTAATAAAAAAAATGCATGGATCAAACCAAACTCATATAAAAATTGAAAAAAAAAAACAATCATAAAATCGTTATTTCCTTGAAAATTAATTATTTCCGTTTCACATTCTTCGAATTGATTTATTTTTCGGAAAAATATTTTATTATAAGATAAAAATATCTTTTCAAATAAATAAAAATTCTTTTTATCTACCTGTTTACTGTATTAGTCACATTTTATAAATAATAATCAATTATCCTTAAGAGAATAAATAAATTATACCCATATTTCCATGAGAGTAATGAATACTCCTAAAAATAAACTTTTAGAATAATCTTTAAAATAAATTGGAGAGACATAATTTTCTTCTTAGTACATTTTCGAGAGTATAAAAGTAAACAAAAAAACAAACAAGCCAATATAATTAAGTAGAATAAAAAATCTCGATATATTTTTTTTAATTAAATAGAATTATTTCTTTATCTTCACTTCTTATTTTCTTTAGTTTAACGAGTATATTATTGTTATTCCTTAAATTAAAATAATTTTGTCAAACATAATTAGATTAACACATCTAAAATATATATGAACGTGTAAGAGAATTATTCTTTCTTTATTTTTCTAACCTTCACCAATTCTGGTTTCATATTACAGCTTGCCACTGTCAAGAAGAAAACCAAGAAGAAAACCAAGAAGAAAAGAAGTGCTCTTCTGAAGCTATGGAACCAATTTCTCTTACAGTTCCCTTTGTCCAAGAAATTGCGAAGGAGGCGTTGACGAGTGTTCCAGAGCGTTACGTTCGTCCACTTCATGAACGTCCGATATTATCTACCGCCACCCCTTTACCCCAAGTTCCCGTCATTGACCTAAGCAAATTCTCCTCACAAGATCTCAAAAAACCTGAACTCTTAAAGCTACACTGTGCCTGCAAAGAATGGGGTTTCTTTCAGGTTTGTTGTAAATTGTAATCGATCCACCTTATCTAACACATTGGTCCAAATAATGGGTTTCTTTCAGGTTTGTTGTAAATTGTAATCGATCCACCTTATCTAACGCATTGGTGCAAAGAATTATCCAGATTAACACATGTACTGATTGTTGCATAGAAACATAAACTTTCTATTGAAGAACACATAATATGCATGTTCTTGATGAACTGATGAATGATATTTATTTACCTGTAGTTGATTAATCACGGAGTGAGCACTTCATTGGTGGAGAAAGTGAAGAGAGGTGCTCGTGAATTCTTCAATCTTCCAATGGAAGAGAAGAAAAAGTTTGGGCAGAGAGAAGGAGAAGGTGTGGAGGGATATGGTCAAGTCTTTGTTGTTTCTGAGGAGCAGAAATTAGAATGGGCAGATATGTTTTTCATGCTCACTTTGCCACCTCCATCAAGGAAACCCTACTTATTCCCCAACCTTCCCTTACCATTCAGGTTCCTCTCTCTCTCTCTGTTCAATATTCTGCTTTCTGCTTTAGTTTTGTTCTATTATAATAGTTTGAAAAATATATACGAACACCCACTACTTTTCAAGACTGAATCAATTAACTTAATTTACTCAATTATTTACAAGAATAAATAACATATTATAAATGTATAAAAAAAATTGATAAATTCAACCCAAAATTAAAATTTACAATAACAAAATACTAATATATAAAATAACAAATAAAGTTCAAGAAAATGTGATTCGCCATTTTAAAATTTTTAAATATCATCATAATAAAGAAAAAAAAACTAATATCCAAAATAAACTTTTTAATAACAATACAATTTCATTAAATTTTGATTTACCTAAACGAATCAATTTACGTCGCACCAAATTGATTGCATAATCAATTTAACCATTAATTTAATCTAATTTATCCATGAATTCTGATCTGACCGATTTACTCGTACAAAATTATAAATATGCTGTTGACCCTTGATGCCTTGACCCAGGAAAAGGAAACTTGTCTTGATGAGTAAACCTAATTATTTAATACTTTAATGCCCAAAAATATATAAGGACATTCATATAATGACAACATTTAACAAACACCAAATGAAAGACAAAACCAATACTAAGTAATAATAGCAAAATATATCACCTAAATCACCATTAAGTATATGAGAGAGATAATATGAAAAGATTTTTATTAATGTAATAATAATTATATAAAATTATAATTTTATTTTTTTAAAATTTATATTGAGAAATCGAATTATAATATTATAATATATAAATAAGTGTAAATTTTATTTTCAGAATTAAAATTTTTAGATATAATCACCGTTTACAAGTTTCACCTTTTACACAATATTAGAGTTTTCACCATTTATACAATATTAGAGTAAGTTTCACCTTTTACACAATATTAAAGTTAGCTTGCTTGTATAATGTATAATGAGTTAGCTTGCTTGTATAATGTATAATGACGTTTTAATTTACTACCTAGAACATTTATTTTTTGTGGGTGTTATAAAATCTTGATTTGATTGCAGAGATGATTTAGAGAAGTATTGTATCAAATTGAAAAGCCTTGCTATCGAAATGGTTGATCTTATGGAAAATGCCCTGAGAGTGGAGAAGAAGGAAATTAGAGAGTTATTTGGTGAAGGGGTTCAATCAATGAGGATGAATTATTATCCTCCATGTCCACAACCAGAGCTAGTTATGGGACTCAATCCCCATTCTGATGGTGGGGGCCTCACTATCCTTCTCCAAGCCAATGAAGTGGAAGGTCTTCAAATTAAGAAAGATGGATTATGGGTTCCTGTAAAACCCCTCCCCAATGCTTTCATCATCAACATAGGAGACATGCTAGAGGTAATTGTGTGTGTGTGTGTGTATGAACTAACAAAACTTGAATTCCAAGGATCAATGGCTAACATTTGGATTTTGATTTTTGCAAACATGCTTGGTCCTTACCTTGACCAATTGGGTGTAGATAATGACAAATGGAACTTATCGAAGCATTGAACACAGAGCAACAGTGAACTCAGAAAAGGAAAGACTTTCCATAGCTACATTTTACAGCCCTGGCGTGGAAGTAGATTTAGGTCCAGCGCCAAGCCTTGTCACTCCAAAAACACCACCAGTGTTTAGAAAAATTAATGTACCCGAATACTACAGGGGATACCTCTCCAGAGAACTCCGAGGGAGATCATACCTTGATAGCATTAGGATCCAAAACAACGATGAGAAAAGCTCTTGACATTGCTCTGATCCCAAGCAAAAAGATTCGACATATCTGCTGCATAGCATGTGCTCCACTATTTTTTTCTTTTTGTATATGTTTCGCATATATTTTTACCACTATGAATGAACAAGGTTTTATACCATCACATTATAAGACATTTTATACAGGTTCCAAAGACTTTTCCAAAATTTACTAGATAACTTGATAAAGTTTTGATTAGTTAGTTTGTTAGAACTGATTTTGCTTAGTTTCTATTGGATATACTGTTATATATATCCATTGGTTCTTCTATGCAATTGTAACAGACAGATTACCCAATATTGTATAATACACAATGCTACAGTGTTTTCTGTTTTCTTCTCTTCCTTCGCTTCTTCCTCTACTTACATGGTATTAGTGATTACTTTCTTCCGCTGCAATGGCTACTCCTCCGCCGGACCACCTTACTAATCCGGCCAACCCCCTTTTTCTACATCCTAGAGAAAGCCCAGCTCTTCTCATTGTTTCTCAACCTCTTACTGATAATAACTATCAACAATGGAAACGTGATGTTTTCGTTGCTTTAGCAACCAAGAACAAAGAAAAGTTTGTTCTTGGCACTCTTCCCTGTCCACCATTAATTGACCCCTTACATGAAGCATGGAAACGCTTCAACAAAATGGTTATTGCTTGGCTCTCTCGCTCCATGTCTAGCGAAATTAAACAATCCATCATGTGGATGGATTCTGCAGCAGAAATATGGACTGACCTTCATCAAAGGTTTTCACATGGTGATAAATTCCGAATTCCTGATCTTCAAGAAGATTTTCAGAGTTGCAAACAAGGAGATTCAACAGTGTCTCAATATTATACTAGACTGCAAATCATATGGAAAGAATTGTCTTTATTTCGCACGGTTCTTGCTTGTTCATGTGCCACTCCCTGCACCTGTGGATTAATTCTGAAAATCCAGAAAGAACGTGATGATGATTGCGTAATCAAGTTCCTTCGTGGCCTCAATGAAGAATTTTCTCAAGTAAGATCTCAAATTATGTTGATGGAACCCATGCCATCTTTGGTTAAGGCTTTTTCTTTAGTTCTTCAGCAAGAACGTGAATTCGGTTCTCACATTACTGCTCCATAAGACTCCATTGCTAATGTAGTTTTCAAGATTCTTCTATATCCAACAATCGTGGAGGATTTAACTCTCGTGGTCGAGGAAGATCCAACAAATTTGGTGGGCGTAATACTAGATATTGTGATTATTGTCATTGCAATAATCATACTGTTGATAATTGTTGGATAAAGCATGGGCTTCCTCAGGGATATCAACAAAACAAAAACAAGATCTTTACTCCTAAGTCATCCGCTATTATGGTTGATTCTACTGCTCCTGCTTCTGTTTCTGGTAATTCTTCCATCATCATGAACGAGCAGAATGATGTCCAGGCTAATTTTTCCAAAGAGCAATATGAAGCACTTCTTGCCTTAATCCAACAATCACAGAAAGCTTCCTCTACTTCCATTCATCAGTGTTCCATTAACACTTCAGGTCATCTTTCTTCTTCCTCTTCTTGGATTGTAGATAGTGGAGCCACTGATCATATTTGTCCTTTTAAGTTTTTGTTTCAAATTCTGAAACCTATTCCTCCTATTACTATATGTCTGCCTAATAAAAATATTGTCTCTGCCAAATTCATTGGAACTATTATTCTGGGTAATATCATTCTTCATGATACTTTATACGCCCCAGATTTTACTGTTTCATTACTTTCAATTCCTAAACTCATTGCTTCCACTAATTCTCTTGTTCTCTTTCACCAAAATCAATGTTATATTCTGCAGACCAATAACTTTCAGATGATTGGAGTAGCTAAAAAGATTGATGGTCTCTTCTATCTCACTGATAATTACAATATGGATGTATCAGAAACATCAAAATCTGTTCAATGTTCTGTTCTTGACAGTAATACTAAATCTTGCAATTTGTGGCACATGAAATTAGGTCACCCATATAATAAAATCTTACAAATAATTGCTTCTCAAAATTCTACTATTTCTTTTTCTCCTATTAATGATTGTGATGCATGTGCTTTTGCCAAGCAAAAGCGTTTACCATATCCTTCTAGTACTTCCAAATCCACTAATTTCTTTGAACTCATACACATTGATATTTAGGGCCCTATTTCAATTGTCTCTCTTGATGGTTATAAATATTTTTTAACAATAGTGGATGACTATAGCAGGTTCACATGGATTTTACTTCTTAAAAATAAAACTGAAGTCAAATCTTCATTTTCGTTGAAAATCAATTTTCATGCAAACTTAAGAAAGTAAGATCTGATAATGGGAGGGAATTTCTTTTAAATGATTTCTATAGTTCTAAAGGTATTTTACATGAAACTTCATGTGTTGCTTCTCCTTAACAAAATGGAATTGTTGAGAGAAAGCACCAACATCTTTTGAATGTTTGCAGAGCTCTTCTTTTTCAGTCCAAACTTCCTAATCAATTTTGGTCTTACTCTCTTAAACTTGCTGTGCATATCATTAATCGGCTTCCCACACCTTTCTTTTTAAAATAAATCACCATATGAACTTGTTCACCACAGCAAACCTGATTTTACAAATCTTAAAACTTTTGGTTGTTTATCCTATGCTAGTTCATCCACTGTTGACAGAACCAAATTAGATTCTAGAAGTCTCAAATGTGTCTTTCTCAGTTTTAAAACTAGTACTAAAGGATATGTTTTATATGACATTGAATCAAAATCTATAATAGTTTCTCGGAATGCCATTTTTCATGAAACCATTTTTCCCTTTTGTTTTACAAAAACACATGAATCTGATCTTTCTACTGATGTTTATTCCTCCAGCAATGATTTGTTCGATTATACTCTACCTATTTCACATGTCACCAGTCAAGAACAGAACATAATAACTCAAAACATTGTTTCTGATACTTCTCATATTGAAGCTCCTAACAATAGAACTTCTACTCGTATAAGAACTAGACCTCAATATCTTGATAATTACTACTGTGGCTCTGCTTCAAAATCTGATTTTTCCACTTCTACTCCTTATCCTATACATAATTTCCTCTCTTATCAAAACTGTTCTCCCAGTCATATTTCTTTCTATCATAACATCTCTATTCAAGTTGAACCTTCTTCATATAAAGAGGCTGCTCAACATGATTGTTGGAAAGAGGCTATGGCTACTGAATTACATGCTTCTCATAAAAATGACACCTGGACATTAGTCTCTCTTCCTCCTGGCAAGAAGACCATCGGTTGCAGATGGGTGTATAGAATCAAACACAAGGCTGATGGCTCAGTTGAACGATTTAAAGCCCGTCTTGTTGCCAAGGGATTCACACAAACTGAAGGCATTGATTACTTTGAGACTTTTTCACCTGTTGTAAAATTAAACACTGTCAGAATTGTGCTTGCTTTAGCTACTGCAAATCACTGGTTCATGGAGCAACTTGATGTTGATAATGCCTTCCTTCATGGAAATTTAAGTGAAGAAATTTATATGAAGCCTCCACCAGGTCTTATCCTTCCTCACACTACAGATGTTTGCAAACTCAATAAATTTATATATGGACTCAAACAGGCTAGTAGAAATTGGAATCATAAACTTACTGCTGAACTCATAAGCTTTGGTTATTCTTAGAGTACTGTTGATAATTCCCTGTTTGTTAAACATTCTGGATCCAATATTACCATTCTTCTTGTTTATGTGGATGATGTTATTCTCACAGGAGATGATATTACAGAAATTAATTTGATCAAAAATCATCTTCATAGCAAATTTCACATCAAAGATCTTGGTTCCCTTCGATACTTTCTAGGTCTGGAAATTATTCAGTCTTCTACTGGTATTATTTTAAATCAACGCAAATACTGTCTTGATCTTATTTCTGAGGCAGGTCTTCTTGGATGTAAGCCAGCATCTACTCTTGCTGATGCTTCAATTAAGCTTCATGCTGATGAAGGATTATTACTCTCTGATCCTTTACCTTACAGGCGGCTAATTGGGCGACTTCTGTATCTCACGCATACCAGACCGGATATAAGTTTTGCTGTACAACAATTAAGTCAATTTGTTTCATCTCCTCGTGAGCCTCATATGCAGCAAGCCATGAGAATTATACGTTATATGAAGAATGCTCCTGGTTATGGTTTATATTACTCTTCAAGTACTCCATTGAACATTAAAGCTTTTTCAGATTCTGATTGGGCATCCTGTTCTACCACACGAAAATCTGTTTCTGGATTTTGCATTTTTTTAGGAACTTCTCTAATTGCATGGAAGTCCAAAAAGCAAACAACAGTTTCTCGCTCTTCATCAGAGGCAGAATACAGAGCATTAGCAAACTTGTCTTGTGAATTGCAGTGGCTTCAATACATTTTCCAAGATCTTCATGTTGATATCCCAATTCCATATACTGTGTTCTGTGATAATAATTCAGCCATTCAAATTGCCAAAAATCCTACATTTCATGAGAGGACCAAGCATGTGAAAATTGATTGCCATCTTGTTAGACAAAAAGTTCTTGACAAACTCATACATCTTGTACATGTTCCATCTGCTCATCAATTGGCAGATATTTTTACCAAGACTTTACATTCCATTCCTTTTCAGACTGCCATTTCCAAGCTGAGTCTTTTTAATCCTTATACCTAGCTTGAGAGGGGGTGATAAAATTTTGATTAGTTAGTTTGTTAGAACTGATTTTGCTTAGTTTCTATTGGATATACTGTTATATATATCCATTGGTTCTTCTCTACAATTGTAACAGACAGATTACCCAATACTGCATAATACACAATGCTACCGTGTTTTCTGTTTTCTTCTCTTCCTTTGCTTCTTCCTCTACTTACATAACTTAATATAAATAAATAAAAGTGGTTTTTTAAGTTTAGGAGGGATAGAATTTCAAAATAAAATATGTGAACTTTTGTATTCAAATTAACGGATTCTCGTGCTTCAATGAAAAAATAAAATTTTGATATTAAGTTGAGCTTTTAATTATATTTTTAAAAAGTTTAAATTTGTTAATTTTATTTTATCTGACTTAATTCAAGTAAAAAGGATTTTTAAGTGAAAAGAATGTATTGATTTTTTAATTTTTAGATAGAGAAAGAGAGAAAAAAAGATGATAGATATATTCACGTATTAACTTCTAACTTCGATATAATTGTGATTTTCATTTCATTTATTTTTGGATTGGATTGAAAATTGGATAATAGATTTATGATAACTTTTTCATTTGGACTATTAGGATCATGAGTTGGAAACCTGTGGTTAGCAAAATTAATTTTGTACATTTCTTTTATTTTTAGATTTCCTTTTTATTCTTCAAATTGAAAGTTTTATTATTTTGATATATTGATTTGACTTTTTTATACCCCTTATTTGATCATAATAGAATTTTATTGATTAACTTTTATCCATAAGTTTTTATTTCTCACATTCAAAATTTTTTTACATTATAAATATTTGTATATTTGTATGATTGCTATTGTTATTTATTGTTATTATTGCTCCTCATCAGTTTTTGTAAGTTGGGGAGATTATTTTCAATGTATTTTGGTACTTTTGGTTATTGTGTTGTTGTTTTCTCTTTTAGAGTGATATCATAACTCCTTGGTTTGAGGATATATCTACTTACTTAAATGAGAAATACAAATACGAAGATTGTTGCTTTGAATTATACAAATTATCAATTTTGGAAGGATAGGATGAAAAACTTATTATTTAGAAGAAATTAAATCTTTCATTCTTTGTTACTCAAAAGTTAGATTCTATGTCTGAGGACTTTGAGCACTAAAAGTGTGTGATTTTATTCAACAATATTGTAGAAGACAATCTTTATAATCACATTGCTAACGAGATACATTCTAGATATTTGTGTGAGAAGATTAAGTCCTTGTATGTTTTTAAGTCAAGCAACAATAAGTTGTATTTGTTGAATTGTTTGATTAATTTTGAGGTAAAGGGAGAGTTCTTTTCATATTAGATCATTGAATGAGTTTTAAGGGCTCTGAAATCAACTATAAGGAATGAGTATCAATTTTTATGATGACTTTCTAGGACTATGCCTACTAAATACTCTACATGAGTCTTGAGAGATATTTCGGGTTTCAATTACCAACTTAACACCTAATAACATTATTTTGTTGCAAATGGTAAAGAGTGGTGTTCTTAATGAAGTGATGAGAAAGAAGACACATGGTTTTTCATCTTAGTTTGATGTGTTTGTCATAGAAAATAAAGGGATAAATCTAAAAAGGAACTAAAGGGTGGTAAAAGAAGAGTAAGAGCAAGTCCAAGTCAAGATACAAAAATGTGGAGTGTTATTATTGTAATAAAACAAGGAACACCCAAAGGAATGATTTTCTATGAAAAAAATGAGAACAATGGCAAGAAGGGAAGTAAAAAAGGAAGGAACATGATAAGGATTATGTCACTGCTACTATTATAGATGGTGATCTTGTTCTTTTTCGTGACTATGAGTCTATTAATCTTGTATTAGATAAGAGCATGTGGATAATTGATAATGGTGCATGTTACACTAAGGAATGAGTTCTTCACATCTTACACTTCTAATGATTTTGGAGTGTTGAAGATGAATAATGATGATGTGTCAAAGGTTATTGGTGTTGATGATATTTTCTTGCAAACCAACATAGGAAGGTAATTGTGACTTAGAAGAGTTAAACATGCTCTAGATATTCACTTTAATATAATCTTTATGCATTTGCTTGATGATAGTGGTTATGAAAATTACTTTAGTTCTAGTAAATGGAAGCTCACCAAAGGTAACTTGGTTATGGTTAGAGGAGAGAAAAACTCTATATTGCATTGGACTAAAGCTTTGGTTGTTAAGGGCAACATGAATGTTGTGTATATGGAGGTATATTAAAGTTTGGCCATATCAGTGAAAAGGTGCTTAATTACTTAGCTAAAAAGGATCTTCTTCAATGTAGAGTTGGAAAAATATTCTCATTACATGGTTGTTAAACAAACTAGAGTATCTTTTAAGAAGCATCCTCCCTTAAGGAAGTAAAACTTACTTGAATTGGTACATTCTTATTGTGGTCCATTGAAGGTAAATTCTTTGAGTGGTTCACTTTACTTTGTTACTTTTATTGATAATTATTCCAAGAAGCTATAAGTCTATGCACTACGGAGAAAAGACCAAGGGCTTGAAAAGTTTACAGAATGTCATGTAAGAAGCTGAAATGATAATAATGCTAAGGAGTTCCATGGACACTTTGATGTCTGTTGCAAACAACAACATATCAATCATGAAAAGACTCCTCCTAAAAATCCTTAGTTGAATGATCTAGGAGAGAGGATGAATCAAACTTTGGTTCAAGGAGATAGGTGTATGCTTTTTGAAGCAAGTTTCGTAAGCATTTCTAGGAAAAGGCATTGAATGTTATTAATTTTAGTCTTGTAATTGCTTTAAATTCTAAGGTGCCAAACAAAATATGGTTTGGTAAGAATTTTATTTATGATCATTTGTGTGTCTTCAATTGGCATTTTTTCATGAACTAAAGGATGAAAGATCTAAGTTGGATGCAAAGACAAGATGAATTTGGCTAACATGTTGTATGATTCCGTTGCGAAGAAGCTTGTTAGAAGTCATAATGTGCAATTCACAAAAAAAAAACAAATCATTAAAGATATTAACAAGATGGAGAAGACTACACTCAAGAAAGATAGTAATTTGACTAGTGGTAATCTGATGTAGTTTCTTGTTCACAACCTAAATTTTTTAGATTGATTTTTATAATGATGAGCAACATGGTGATGTTGATGATCAACAAGTTAGAGATGAATTAGAGGTTTCGAGTGATTATGTTTAAGAGGAACATGATATGGTACATGATGATGATCTTAATGAAGCATTTGAATTGCCATAAGTCCCTCGTAGGAGGTCTAATAAATCGAGCAACCGTCTTCCAAGTGTTTTTCTAATGAGCATGTGATCATGATTGATGGTGGAAAACCTAAGTGTTTTGAAGAGGCTTGAAAAGTGAAGAAAAACTATAGTAGTTAGATGTAATGCAATATGAGATGAAATCTTTGTTTGATATGTCCAAGAAATCCCTTCTCCACCAAATAATTTGGATGACCTACACAACATTGATATGAGGGGAAGACATGATGAAAATTGGATAACAAAACATGTTCACTGGATTGATATATGGAATAATAGACGTCAATTGACATTCGTGGGTCATCCAATGCAAGGCACATTATTTCACACATTAGAATACATGCAATGGTACAATGCCAATTCCATAATTTTTCTATCTGTACCACAATTGCTCAAAGATCCAAGAGCCCACCAATAACCACGGGCTGGAGCCACTTTTGAAACTGATGCAACTTTCATATCATCGTATAAGGAGCCTCAACAACCTATTTCCTTACCTCAACAATTTGTGACGCCAGAACCAAACACAATTGACAGAAGATATTATTTTGCAACAACCTCAGAGGATATCTTCTCAAACTTATTTGGAGTAGATTTTTCAACTCCAGCTTCAGCTCAAGCTTACATCAATTCTCTTTACCAACCAGATTATGCTAACCAATCAGGTAGTTCCTCAACTACATTCCAAAATTTGGAGGTTTATGAAGAAGAAAACTCTTCACAAATTTTTCCTGAAATTCAGGAACAACAACCACAATGACGAAATCCAAAATGTAATAGACGTTGTCCTTATTGTAGAATTGGACACCACTATGGAAATTAAAATTTTCTTAATATTATTGTCAATAATTTTGTTTTCCAATTTTTATTATCAATGATTATGTTATTTTTAATATTATACATTAAATTCTGTCAATTTTTATTATTTTTTAATTTTAAGTTTATTTTATATTATAAATAATAATTTTTAGCTAATTAAATAATATTTTTATTTTATTATTTAAAAAAATTAATTTTAACATGAATTTTTTAATATAATATTTATAATTTATCAAGTAAAAATATTACATAAATTTTTATAATATAATATTTAATTTTTTAATATATTACATAAATTAAATTTTTATTTATTCTATTTTTTTTATTAAAATTTATTATTTAATATTAATAATAATGATTTAAAAATTTTATATTTAACTTCTATATTTAATATATTTATATTATTTAATTTTTATTAATAGTAATTTTTAAAATTTTATATTAATATATATATATATAATATAATAAAAAATATTATTATTTAATATTTTTAATAATTATTTAAATATATTTAGATAATTTAATATATATTTAAATAATATTTTATTTTTATTATTTTATATATAAATATTATTTCAATTTTAGAATTAAAATTTTATTTTTAATATTAATTTTTTATTTTTTTATTTTTTTTATATGAAAAATCAAATATATTACGTTTAGAATTCGGTTTTCAGAAAACCGAATTCTGAAATCAACAGTAAAGAGGTCTATTTGCGGAATTAAATTGGCACAGGGTTCAATCCAGTAAATATTTATTTAAATAATATTAAATGCGTAAAAAAGTCACACCAATACACTCTATCTAATTTAATTAATTACTAATAATAATTAATAATAAAAATTAGGACATTTTATTAGAGGTTACAAGAAGACTTGTGATGTATCCATTATTATTATTATAAGTGAAAGTTTTTACTAGATTTAAGTTCTATGGATTTTTCCTTCACATTAACGATTTTCCACATTAAAATTTGGTATCTATTAATTTTTGTTTTAATATTTGAATTTGTTTCTATTTATTATTTTTGTGATATTTTCCCAATAAACTTATTGTTATATTTTAGTATTGTTAATCTTGATATTCATTATGTAAGAAATTATGATTATGAAGTTATGATTATGATTTATTTCTTTTTCCGCGAAAAATATTTGATACAGTATTTTTTACATTACAATTGTTTTGTGCAGAAAAAATAAATTACATTTCTTTTATACAAATATTTGCCAGTGTGTTTGTTGTGCAAATATTTAAGGAGATGTTGCGAAAACAACTGAGGTTAAGAATGATAAAGTGGTTCCATGGTTCCTCAACCCAAGAATTTTGATTTTTTAATTAGAATTTCGTAACTCTCCACGTGAAAATAAGAGAAACATGTGTGCGTGATATATTGGGAGATCCACAACTAAGTTCCTTAATTGATTCCAAAAACATGTGATCATATTATGGATGATAAGCATATATTTGAACCTAACTCAATCTTATAAAATTGATTTATAAAATAAGTTTTATATTATATATATATATATATATATATATATTAATTTGATCATATTACGATGTGGAATTTCCTCTATGTCGAGATTTTATTAACTCAATCGTAGAACTAGACATTTGTAGGACAAGACATTTGTGAGACAAGATATGTGTGGGTGAGGGGTGGTGTGATAAGCCCATCAACTTTAATATGATAAGCTCTGATATCATAATATAAATGAGTTTTAAACTTAATTCAACCTCATAAAATTAATTTATAAGGTAAAATTTACATCATTTTAATATATTAATTTGATCATATCTTTAGACAATATGAGATCTCTAAACGTCAATGTTAAAAAAAAAAAAACCTTGGTCATAATTTCCTTAATTTATCATGCTACACACAGATGTTTTTCTCTTTATCATTTGAAGATTATAAAGGTCTATTGAGAAATTAAGAGTCTTCACATTGAGGAAGAAGCATACAATGTCAAACTTTCTCCTTTTTTTCTATTTTAGAGAACATTTAATTCATGATTTTTTTTCAAGTCTATATTAATATACATATTAATTCTACACGCGGTATTGTGATTGTCTTAAATGTTATATTTAGAAATATATTTTTTGTATATATATATATATATATATATTTAAATGTAGTGATGTAAGTTAACATCAATAAAAAAATATTAGACCTTTTTACAACAAATATCATTATTATCTAATGATGAAATCCGTAGGAAATAAACAATATAGGTAAGTAAGAAGATATTATCTACGACTTTTCTACGACTCAAAATCCGTAGGTAAAATCGTCGTAGTTAATTTTTCATACAGATGAAGTCGTAGGTAATTTTACCTATGGATTATTCTGTAAGTATTATCTACCGAATTAACCGTATGTAATTACCTACTAAATTAACCGTATGTAATTACCTACCAAATAATCTGTAGGTAAATACCTAACGAATAATCCGTAGGTAATTTATCTACTGAATAATCTGTACGTAATTTACCTACCGATAAATCTGTAGGTAATTACCTACCGATAAATCCGCAGGTAATAGCCTAGTACTATTGATCATGCAAAGACTATGTGGGATTCTGTGATTGTATGAAGATAAAGTTGATATGGTTGATACTCTTTGAATAATCTGGTTTGAAATTTGGTTATCTAATAGGGATAATTCTCGTGTAATATTGATTTTGATGAGTAAATGGATTGTTACTCTGTATTGGAAAGGAGAATTCAATTTAAATTTTTTTATATTTAAAACGGTATGCATGAGTGAGAATTCTATGAGATTATGAATGATATTTATGTTGGCATGAGGTCTTGGTGTATGTTGAAATGATAAGTTATATGTTGGCATGAGGCCTTAGTGCTCCTATTAAAGGGAATTTGATTTTATATGAGTATGATGTTGGTAAAGTAATGTGTATGGGTTTAGGGATATGTTATAGGGTATCCAGACCTTAATGACTTTCTAGGTCACATAGACTAAGATTGTCATGTGGTGAATGTTGATGGAGGTCTTACCAATTGTCTTTAAGATAGTTGGTGAGGTTACCTTGATGTGTGATGGGTGTGGAGATATTTTGTGGATGATCCTAGGGTGAAAAGACTCAGTGGTTGACCGGTTAGGCCCGTGGTCCTGGAGTACACATTAGGTATTAGTCGTAAATATCCGAAATCCATATAGTCTTCCAGAAGACGTCGGTCTTGATTGTGATTATGATTTAAAGGTGTAAAGCCTTTGGTAGGCCCTTCCACTTGTGTGAAATTATGTATGCTTCTAGATTAATGGTTTTAAATAAATTTTAGATTCCATTTTATTTTCTCTAGCTTACCCTTTTGTGTGCATTGTATTTTGAACTGCTATGATCGTGTCTTGCACGGGAGTAGATAACAAGTCTTCAATGGAACTATCTGTAAGGCAGAGTAGGAACTAGGAGTACCCACACCTTAGATGCTTTGGGAACTAGTAGTAGGACTTTTAATTATTTTAAATTGTGAATTATTTTAAAGAACGATAATAGAAATAATTTTTATTATTTATAGGTAAGGAAGACTTTTTTTTTAAATTAATTAGTTTCTTAAAATATTTTACGAGAAATAGGGATCTTCATCTTATTAATAAAATATCGTCAAAGTGATAATATTAAAAATTACTTAATTGTTTATAAAGAATGTTGATGATTTAATTTTTTATTAAATTTTTATTTAAATCAAATATAAAAATAAAATATAATTTAATTTGACTTGATTTAATTTAAAATAAAATTTACACCAAACCAAATTTATTTTAATTTGAATCCATTATACAGTTTTGATTATGCCATGCGGTTTTGGTTATTTTAAAATTTAGAAATATATTTTTTTAAATTATAAAATATTATTTAAAAAAAATATATTACAATTTTATAATAAAAATTGTTAAATATAAAAATATTTTATGACTTTTGTTTTTATAATTTTATAATTATTATTTTATTTATAATTTTAATTATTCTTATATTTATAAATATATTATATAATCTTATATTTAAAAATTATAATATAAATTTATTATTATATTTTATAATTATAAATATTAATGAAACATAATTTTTTATTTTTTATTTTATTATTTTGTTAATAACTTTTTTATATTTGTTTTGATTGATACCGATAATATAAAAATAGATGAGAGAAAAGTTAAAAGTAATTAAAATACTAATAAAGAGAATAAAAAAATTATAAATAAAAAATAATAATAAAATATATTTTAAATAAAATTAAAATAATTTAAAAATATATTAAGATGATAGTAAAAAAAAATATAACATATAATATAATAAAATATAATAAAATATATATATATATATATATATTTTGTTATAAATAATATAATAAAAAAAATAACTTTACGAGATTTATAACGAAAATTATTCAAAATATGTATTAGTATGTGATTGTAAATCAATCATATTACATATTCACATATTTAGGATGTGTACTTAATAAATACTTTAACATTATTATTTATCTTTTTATTATTTTAAGAGCTAAATATATTTATAATTGTAGATATTTTATTATTTTTCATATGAGGTTAGAGATATTGTTCTTTTTACTTAGTCACACAATCTCATATTATATTTGTAATTTTTTTTTTCTTTAAAAAGAAAGGAAAGTCTAAATATCTTTACATGTCCAAGTGTTAAATATGAAGATGAAATATATATATATAAGAAAATGAAAAAAAAAACAACGTAAAAAGTTAAGGAATTAATAGGAATAATTTTTTAAAATATATTAAAATAGATTTCAAATTAGTTTCACATGTATTCGAAAAGTAAAGTTAAAGTGGAAAAAGAAAAGAATCAACTAAACAAATAATTTGGTAGAGTAATAAGTTATAGATCAGATGTGTAACACAATTAAAACTAATAAAGACCCTTTAAAAATGTCATAGGAAATAAAGTAATTCTTAAATATGAATTAAGATAATTAAAAATTTATGAATAATATAATTAAGCTCATGAAATCTTAACTAAAATTTATTATATATATATATATATATAATCCATTAGAGATATTATAAATAAATAATAAATATGATATATAAGGATCTACTTTTTTTACCTATTATAATAATTACAATATAAGTGATTTGGATGTGAGAACGTAATTACAGATAATGAAAACTAGTTTGAAGTGTTTATTTTTATAAAAAATAACATATTATAGATTCAATCATCATATTAAAAATATTATCTCAAAATTTAATTCTATTAGGTTTTGTTCTTGAAAAATATCTTTAAGACATATTTATAGACTATTCTCAATTGCTCACAATTCTATTAACAAGTGGTGACTAGCAAACAAAAAACTATTATGCTATTCCCTTCGTTGAATTGATACACAAATTCTACAAAATCATGAGTTGAAAATGTCAAAATACTTGTAACAAAAACTACTTGAAAATGGTCAAAATACTTGGAAATGGTCAATAACAACATCAAAATAATAGCAACTTTCAAATGGTTAGATTTACAATTTTTAAATAATGATAATAACAAAAAGAAATTTATGGGAAAAAAACTTAATTTATTTATGAAATAAACTAATGCATAAATTAAGAATGAAAAATTAAACAAACTTATGCATAATATATGATTTTTTTTTGGAAATGCATATTAATAATTTTGTTTAAATATATGGATGATGATAAATTAGTAGTGAAAAGTATTTGATGCATATAGAATGTTAAAATTTTTATAATAGAATCCTAAACCATAAAAAAATATAATAGTATGTCGGTTTTTTACGGATAGGGTTGATAAAAAGTTAGGGGATTGCTGCGTGACCTCCTTTTCCTCTTATTATTATTTCAAAGAGTAATTCTACAATACTACATTAGAGGACACTTCACCATTTTACCTACATAAACTGAAATCGTAATTTTAAACATGACTTCACTTAAAAAAAAATTAGAAATCTTTAACACGATTTCACTTAAGTAACACAACTTTTTCATAACAAAAACCTGAATTAAAAAAAAGAAATCCTGATTTCTTCGTAACAAAGCTGTGCTATATAATACGATTTACATCTGATTGATAATAAGCTGAGTATTTACATCTATTCGTAGCCTAACCGTAGAAAAGCATAATATGTCTCTCTATAAATTCAACGTAATAAATTCCTTCCATAACCAAATACCTTGCTCTACTTTTCTGCTTCAATATCATTATGGGTTGGCTTCTTATACTCTCATACTTCATCTTCCTTTTCTCTTCTCTTTCCTCTTCTTCTCCTTTCTGCAACTACCATGACTCCTCTGCCTTACTACTTTTCAAAAACTCGTTTTCTTCTTCAGAGGGATCTTCTACGTTTTCCTGGTGTTCTGCGTTTTTCTCTTCACCTCCTCCCAAAACAGAATCATGGAAAAATGGAACTGATTGTTGCGAATGGGATGGGGTGACCTGCGACTCCATCTCAGGCCACGTCATCACTCTCGACCTTAGCTGCAGTAATCTTAAAGGTCAACTCCATCCCAACAGTTCCATCTTCACCCTAAGCCACCTTCAAAATCTCAACCTCGCCTACTCTGGAATAACTGGTGATATTTCCTCAACAATGTCTTACTTGTCAAAATTAGTGTTACTTGATGTCTTGTCTTAGATATTCACAAGATGGCGATTAACATTAGAAATTTTTTTATATAAATAGGAATAAAAAACAGTTACGTAAATAAATACATTCTATTTTTTATCCAAAATCTTAAGTTTACATGTTTGTGTGTCTTTCTTTTTATGTGTTATTCAACTTTAAAGTTCATGTATGTCTTTTTCCCTTATATGCTATTCAACATTTTCTACTCAATATGAAATTTAAATTCACTCTGAACTCCAACATCTTGTGTACCTCAGAAAGGAGATTTGATCTTCATCCATACACTTGAACAAACTCATTCACAATGGAACTAATTTAAGATATATTAGTTTAGATGGCGTTAACATGTCTTCTGTCCGAGAGAGCTCTTTGTCATTGCTAACCAATCTCTCATCCTCTTTGGTTTCTCTTAGTCTTGCTAGCACCCAATTGCATGTGAATTTTCCACCTGAAATCTTCAACTACTAACTTTGTCATCCAATGGAAACCTCACGGGTGAACTTCCAAACTCCAACTGCAGTACTCAACTACGCGTGTTGGCTCTCTCTTTTACTGCTTTCTCAGGAAACATTCTCCATTCCATACCATTCCATACCATTCCATACCCCATTTCAAGTCTCTAAACCAGCTATTTCTCTACGGATGCAATATGCATGGACTTCTTCCATCATCATTGTTTAATCTAACTCAACTTTTTCATTTAGATTTATCAGAAAATAACTTAGTTGGCCCCATTCCAAGTGAACTGCATAAACTTCCAAAATTCTAGTATCTATCTTTATCTGGTAACATGTTAAAGGGAACAATTCCACGTTGGTTAATTTCTTTGCCTTCCTTGTTACATTTGGATCTTAGAGGAAACCAGCTCACAGGGTCAATTGGTGAATTCTCAACTTATTCTTTAGAATTTTTGGATCTCTTTGATAACAAACTGCAAGATAATTTTCCCAGTTCAATATTTGAATCGAAAATCTTACTCACTTGGATTTGTCATCAACTAACTTGAGTGGTTTTGTAGACTTTTATCAATTTTCAAAGTTAAAATATATGGATTTTCTCGGCTTTTTTTTACTTAGAGGGGTATTTTCGATTTTACATTTTTTTTAAATACGCTAGCACATATTTTTTTTTTAAATACACTAGCACATATTTTTTTTTTTTTTAAAATACACGAGTATGATTTAATTTCTTTTTTTTTAAAAAAAAAAATTAAAGAAGTCAGGTCAGCAATACGACTTCACTTAATTCAATTTTATTTTTAAAAAAAATTAAAAAAGTTATGTTATCAAACACGATTTTATCTTTTTTAAAAAAAAAATTGAAGAAAACACAATTTTACTCTTTATTTTATTTTTTATTTTTTAAAAATTTGAAAAAGTTGTATTGAGTTCACTTTTTTTTAAAAAAAAATCATTAAAATTGAAATGTGGTTATTTTTTTTAAAATTTATTTTAAATTATTGAAGATAGGTTTTAGGATTTGTGTGAAGAAAAAAATTAATAATTAATATATTTAATTATTGTTTGTAAAGATTGTTATAATTATGTAAAATATTCATTTTGAATTAATTTTATATTATTTAAATTAATTTCTCAATTTTATAAATAGAATAAATTAATTATATTATAAATAATGGTAAAAAAGTAATGTAAATGAAAAAATTAAAATACATATTCATTTAAATAATAATAATACATTATTGTCTATTAGGACAATTTCTTTTATTATGACCTCACTTTTACAAAACGAATATTTCTTGGACTTATTTGAGTTCAGTTGATCCATTTCATTATGAATGCGATTTATAGCATGTCTTCCTGAAAGTTTAAGTCTTGTAGTTGGGTTAGGTATGAGATTTGGTCATGTGTAGGTAGTCCAATAATCTTCATTTTGCACAGGATGAAATTCCACTTCATAAGCCTTGAAGATGGTTTCCAATTTGTAGACGGGGTCAATAAATTGACCAATTTCAAGGTGAGCAAAGAAACACACAGCCATGACATGACGACAAGGTAGTTGAAGAGCTCGAAACTCCCCACAATGACACCACCAGTCATTTATTTTTACTGTGAAATGTTTTGGGGAGCCACCAATACGCATATTTACTGTTTCTACGACATCAAACTCTTGATAATCTCTACTGAAGCTATGCACATGACACATCCTTAAATAATCTTCATTCTGATTTAGCATAGTCACGATTTTTTCAGGATATTGATTGCCAGCTTTTAACATGCATTGATTCTTCGATCCACGCTCTACAAACCATGAATTAACCTTTTCAAATGTGGTTCTTACTAAAGCGCAGATTGGCAAAGATCGATTTCCCTTTAATACTAAGTTAATACATTCAGCCAAATTTGTGGTCATGTGACCATATCTTTTCCCATGGTCAAAGGCTTGAGTCCATTTTTCTAGTGAAATTTCTTCTAACCATTGCACAACTTGTTCACACTCTGATCGCAAAATAGCTAACTTTGCTTCAACATATGATTGTCTCATCTCATACGCTATTAAATACAAGAAAAAAGAGTTAGTAAATTAAAACATAAATATTGCAAATTGAGAGTACTTGATGTAATGATTACCTATGTTAACGATTTTGTTTTTGAACTCTTTATTGTTGAACTTTTTCTGAAAGTTTGATGCAATATGTCTGATACAGTAAAAAGAGGTCAAATCGGGCCAATTTAGTTGTGGAGATTCTAAAGCTTGCCAAGATTTCTCTCCCTCTATCAGTAATCATTGACAAATTTGGTTGAGGCGTGACATGTTGTTGAAGCTGTTGAAAGAACCAAAGTAATGCCTCTTTAGTTTCCCCTTCCACTATTGCAAATGATAGCGGGAAAATATTTCTGTTCCCATCTTGAGTAGTCGCAGTTAATAAAGTCCCTTCGTATTTTCCGGTCAAAAATTTGTCATCGACTTGAATTATTGGTTTGCTATATTTGAATCTGTCGATACAGGGCTTGAAGGACCAAAAAACATGTTCTAGCACATATATTGGTCGAATTTCTTAACTAGAAGGTGGAAGATGAGAACCATTGTATAGCATCAAACTTCCCGGATTAGTTTCTTGTAGCGCTTGAAACCATCTTGGAAGCTCGTTATACAAGTCTTCCCAATCTCCAAAAGCTATTTCTTGGCATTTTGTTTTGTCATCCATGCCTTTCTATATGAAATTGTATACCCATAACGGGTTTTTATTTTTGCTATTATTGTTTTTAATGTTACACCGACATTTGTTTTAACTATATCATAAATAACTCTAGAAATAAAAGTTGAATCTAAGTTGTTATGATCGGTAGATAAATCGGCATAAGACAAGTATGGGGTGATTCTATTTTTTTAATTTTCCACCGATCTCTATTTTTCTTATAAGATGCTCTTATTCTCCAATAACAGCTACTTTCATAATTGACACAACATACAACATAATATTTAGATTTCAACTCAATTAATTGAAATTTATAACCTGACTGAATATGATATTGTTTTATCGCATTCACTACACCCTCCTTGGTTGGAAAATGCATGTCTTCATTTAGATTAATTGCATGGTATTTTCAATTTGATACGACCCATTTATTTTGTGTTGGATGTAGTGGTCAGGGTCTCTTGATGATGATGCTGTTGTTTCATCAAATTGCATGTATTGATCTTCATCTTCTAAAAAATCGTCCAAAATATCAGGTATGATGCCTTTATTTTGAACTAGGCGAAAAAAAATTGCCAATTTTGGATCTCCTCATCTATAACACAAAAAATATATATTTATATTTACAAAAATCAATCTTACCTCATATCTTAATATATTAAGTTAATTGGTAGATAAAATTCTAATTTTACCAATTACAAATATGATAATTTAGAATATCAAATTTATCATAACTAAACATGATTCATGATTCAATAATTCAACTATGAACCTAATATTAATAAATTTTTTATAATAATTAAATAATCCAAAAAATAACAGTAAAAATATAATATATCATAACTTTATAATGCTAAAATAATTTATAAGTTTTTCATATTAAATATATATATATATATATATTCAAATAATAAATATTAAATATTTAAAACAGAACAAGAGAAAAAAATATTTATTGAATTATTAATAAATAATAAATAATAATTATATAAAAAAATATAATTAATTTGTTAATCTATTTTTATTTATGTTTTTTTTATTATCATAAAGTTTTAATTTACCTTTAACTCTTAACATTATTATTAATAATTATACAAAAATAAAATATACGTGTAAAAACAAATGTTAACATTGAATAATTTTTTTAAGAAAAATAGTTTATTTTATATAATGATAAAATAAATATTGTCCCATTTACTTAACTCAATGTGTTAAAAGTAAATTGTTTTGTTACATATGTATGTTCTAGAGTTCCTCAAAACCCTATTATAACTATATAACATAATGAAATTATAAATCAATAATTCAAAATGTCAAATTATTTGAATATGCTACAATAGTAAAATACATAATTAGTTCACAATAAAAGGTATCAATACATACAAGCTAAGAACCACCAAATTTTAAAACAGTAATATACAAATCCTAACCATAACCCTAACATTAACTATAATATACAAACCTTACAAATTGAAACAAAAAATCCACGAAGACTTTTATAATTTGTGAGAAGAAGACAAGCTACAACCACCGCGAACAAACCGAATCAGATGTTGGCACATTGAGTGGGGTTGATTCTATGCATATTGAAATCTTGACACATGATCAGCTTCAACATGTACTGGTCATTCAAAATTGAAACAAGTATTCAAACAAGCAATCAACATGGAATTCAAATCAAATTTTTAATGCACAGTTGATCTGAGTCTATAAAGAGGGCATTGTTGAGTTGAAAGATCACTGCAAAGCAAGAAAAAATATTGTGCACTATATCAAAAAATTATAGAGTGTGTAGGTTGTTGTGAGAAGAGAAATTGGTGCGTTTTTTGGAAAGATATATTTATTTGTCAGAGAGATGCATCTGTGCAGAAAAAAAGTACACAGCTAGGTTTCTCAATTTTTCAGTTTTTCTTTTCTCAATTCCTATTCCAATTTCTATTCTGGTGTTCCAATTTTTCATTTTCTTATTCCATTATTGCTGTTCCAATTTCAGTTTTGCACTTTTTGTTGTTTTGAAGTTGGTTTAACTTTCTCCTGAGTCTTCACGTGTTGCAGAATTTTTTTAAGTTTTATGTGTTTTTTTTTAAATTTTATAGGCACATTGAGTGGGATTCAAATTAATTTATAGGGGATTGAAGTCGTGTTTGAGAGCATGACTTCAGTGGTCCCAATTTTATCGTGACATGCTGAGTGTGTTGTTGATTCTATGCTTATTAAAATCTTGTCACATGATCAGTTTTAACATGCACTGGTCATTCAAACTTGAAACTAGTATTCAAACAAGCAATCAATGCCACGGAATTCAAACCTAATTTATAATGCACAGTCGATTTGAGTCTATAAAGAGGGTATTGTTGAGTTTAAAGATCATTGCAACGCAAGAAATAATATTGTGCACAGTGTCAAAAAATTATAGAGTGTGTAGGTTGCTGTGAGAAGTGAAATTGGTGCGTTGTTTGGAGAGGCATATTTAATTGTCAAAGAGTGATGAATATGAGCAGAAAATAAGTATACAGCTAGGTTTCTCAATTTTCTTGTTTTGCTTTTCTCAATTTCTATTTCAATTTCTATTTCAATTTCTATTCTCTAATTCCAATTTTTCATTTTCTTGTTCCAATATTCCTGTTCCAATTTCAGTTTTATAGTTTTTGTTGTTCTGAAGTTGGTTTTGCTATTCTGCTGGGCCTTCACGTGTTGCAAGTTTTTTTAAAATTTTATGTTTTTTTTTAATTTTATGGGCACATTGAGTGGGATTCAAATTGATTTATAGGGCATTGAAGTCGTGCTATGAAACACGACTTCTGTTGTACTAAAGTCGTGCTTAAAAGCACTACTTCAGTGGTCCCAGTTTTATCGTGAGGTGTAGAGTGTGTTGTTGATTCTATGCATGTTGGAATCTTGCCACATGATCAGTTTCAACATGCACTGGTCATTCAAACTTGTAACAAGTATTCAAACAAGCAATCAATGTCATGGAATTCAAACCTAATTTATAATGCACAATTGATTTGAGTCTATAAAAAGGGTATTGTTGAGTTCAAAGATCATTGCAAAGCAAGAAAAAATATTGTGCACTGTGTCAAAAAATTATAGAGTGTGTAGGTTGCTGTGAAGAGAGAAATTGGTGCGTTTTTTGGAGAGATATATTTAATTATTAGAGAGTGATGCATCTGTGCAGAAAATAAGTATACAACTAGGTTTCTCAGTTTTCCAATTTTTCTTTTCTCAATTCCTATTCCAATTTTTCATTTTCTTGTTCCATTATTGTTGTTCCAATTTCAATTTTGCACTTTTTGTTATTCTGAAGTTGGTTTAATTGTTCTGCTAGGTCTTCACGTGGTGCTTAATTTTTTTAAATTTTATGTGTTTTTTTCTAATTTTATGGGCATATTGAGTGAGGTTCAAATTAATTTATAGGGGATTGAAGTCGTGCTATGAAACACAACTTCTGTTGTACTGAAGTCATTCTTGAAAGCACGACTTCAGTGGTCCCAATTTTATCATGACATGCATAGTGTGTTGTTGATTCTATGTTTATTAAAATATTGCCACATGATTAGTTTCAACATGCATTGGTCATTCAAACTTAAAACAAGTATTCAAACAAGCAATCAATGCCATGGAATTCAAACCTAATTTATAATATACAGTTGATCTGAGTCTATAAAGAGGGCATTGTTGAGTTGAAAGATCACTGCAAAGCAAGAAAAAATATTGTTGACTGTGTGAAAAAATTATAGAGTGTGTAGGTTGCTGTAAAGAGAGAAGTTGGTGCGTTTTTTGGAAAGGTATATTTAATTGTCAGAGAGTGATGCATATGTGCAGAAAATAAGTACTCAGATAGGTTTCTCAGTTTTTCAGTTTTTCTTTTCTGAATTCTTGTTCCAATTTCTATTCTAGTGTTTCAATTTTTCATTTTCTTGTTCCAATATTTCTGTTCTAATTTCAGTTTTGCAGTTTTTGTTATTCTGAAATTGGTTTTACTGTTGTGCTGGGTCTTCACGTGTTGCAGATTTTTTTTTATATTTTATGTGTTTTTTTTTTAATTTTATGGGCACTTTGAGTGGGGTTCAAATTGATTTATAGGGGATTGAAGTCGTGCTATGAAACACGACTTCTATTGTACTGAAGTCGTTCTAGTCGTTCTTGATAACAAGACTTTAGTAGTCCCAAATTTATCGTGACATGCAGAGTGTGTTGTTTATTCTATGTATATTGAAATCTTGCCATATGATCATATTCAACATGCACTAGTCATTCAAACTTGAAACAAGTATTCAAACAAGCAACAAATACCACGGAATTCAAATCTAATTTATAATGCACTGTTGATCTGAGTCTATAAAGAGGGTATTGTTGAGTTCAAAGATTAGTGCAAAGCAAGAAAAAATATTGTGCACTGTGTCGAAAAATTATAGTGTGTAGGTTGTTGTTAGGAGAGAAATTAATGCGTTTTTTGGATAGATATATTTAATTGTAAGAGAGTGATACATCTGTGCAGAAAATAAATACACAGCTAGGTTTCTCAGTTTTCCTATTTTTCTGTTTCAATTTTTATTCTGGTATTCCAATTTTTCATTTTCTTGTTGCAATATTCCTGTTCCAATTTTAGTTTTGCACTTTTTGTTGTTCTGAATTTGGTTTTATTATTCTACTAGGTCTTCACGTTTTGCAGATTTTTTTTAAATTTTATGTTTTTTTTTTTTTAATTTTATGGGCACATTGAGTGGGATTCAAATTGATTTATAGGGGATTGAAGTTGTGCTATAAAGCATGACTTATGTTGTACTGATGTCGTTCTTGAAAGCACGACTTCAATAATCTCAATTTTATCGTGACATGCAGAGTGTGTTGTTGATTCTATGCTTATTGAAATCTTGCGACATGATCAGTTTCAACATGCACTGGTCATTTAAACTTGAAACAAGTATTCAAACAAGCAATCAATGCCACGGAATTCAAACCTAATTTATAATGCATAATTGATCTGAGTCTATAAAGAGGGCATTGTTGAGTTGAAATATCACTACAAAGCAAGAAAAAATATTGTGCACTGTGTGAAAAAATTATAGAGTGTGTAGGTTGCTGTGAGAAGAGAAATTGGTGCATTTTTTGGAGAGGTATATTTAATTGTCAGAGAGTGATGCATACATGCAGACAATAAGTACAAAGCTAGGATTATCAGTTTTTCAGTTTTTCTTTTCTCAATTCGTGTTTCAATTTCTATTCTAGTGTTCCAATTTTTCATTTTCTTGTTCCAATATTCCTGTTTCAGTTTTAGTTTTGCAGTTTTTGTAGTTCTGAACTTGGTTTTACTATTCTGCTGGGTCTTCACGTGTTGCCGGTTTTTTTTATATTTTATGTGTTTTTTTTAATTTTATAGGGTTCAAATTGATTTATAGGGGATTAAAGTCGTGCTATGAAACACGACTTCTGTTGTACTGAAGTCGTTCTTGAGAGCACGACTTCAGTAGTCCCAATTTTATCGTGACATGCAGAGTGTGTTGCTGATTCTATGCATATTGAAATCTTGCCACATGATTAATCATTCAAACTTGAAACAAATATTCAAACAAGCAACAAATGCCACGGAATTATAATGCATAGTTGATCTAAGTCTATAAAGAGGGTATTGTTGAGTTCAAAGATCAGTGCAAAGCAAGAAAAAATATCGTACACCGTGTCAAAAAATTATAGTGTGTAGGTTGCTATGAGGAGAGAAATTGGTGTGTTTTTTGGATAGGCATATTTAATTGTTAGAGGGTGATGCATCTGTGCAGAAAATAAGTATACAGCTAGGTTTCTTAGTTTTCCTGTTCCAATTTTTATTCTGGTCTTCCAATTTTTCATTTTCTTGTTGCAATATTCTAGTTCCAATTTTAGTTTTGCACTTTTTGTTGTTCTGAAGTTGGTTTTACTGTTCTGTTAGGTCTTCATGTGTTGTAGATTTTTTTTAAAATTTTATGTGTTTTTTTTTTAATTTTATGGGCACATTGAGTGGCGTTCAAATTGATTTATAGCGGATTGAAGTCGTGCTACAAAGCACGACTTCTGTTGTACTGATGTCGTTCTTGAAAACACGACTTCAATGATCTCAATTTTATCGTGACATGCAGAGTGTGTTGTTGATTTTATGCTTATTGAAATCTTGCGACATGATCAGTTTCAACATGCACTAGTCATTTAAACTTGAAAGTAGTATTCAAACAAGCAATCAATGCCACGAAATTCAAACCTAATTTATAATGCTCAATCGATTTGAGTCTATAAAGAGGGTATTGTTGAGTTCAAAGATCATTGCAAAGCAAGAAAAAATATTGTGCACAGTGTCAAAAAATTATAGAGTGTGTAGGTTGCTATGAGAAGTGAAATTGGTGCGTTGTTTGGAGAGGCATATTTAATTGTCAAAGAGTGATGAATATGTGCAGAAAATAAGTATACAGCTAGGTTTCTCAGTTTTCCTGTTTTGCTTTTCTCAATTTCTGTTTCAATTTCTATTCTCGTGTTCCAATTTTTCATTTTCTTGTTCCAATATTCCTGTTCCAATTTCAGTTTTGTAGTTTTTGTTGTTCTATAGTTGGTTTTACTGTTCTACTGGGCCTTCATGTATTGAAGATTTTTTTAAATTTTATGTGTTTGTTTTAATTTTTTGAGCACATTGAGTGGGGTTCAAATTGATTTATAGGGCATTGAAGTCGTGCTATGAAACACAACTTTAGTAGTCCCAGTTTTATCGTGACGTATAGAGTGTGTTGTGGATTCTATGCATATTGGAATCTTGACACATGATCAGTTTCAACATGCACTGGTCATTCAAACTTGAAACAAGTATTCAAATAAGCAATCAATGCCACAAAATTCAAACTTAATTTATAATGCACAGTTGATCCGAGTGTATAAAGAGGGCATTATTGAGTTGAAAGATCACTACAATGTAAGAAAAAATATTGTGCACTGTGTCAAAATATTACAGAGTGTGTAGGTTGCTGTGAGGAGAGAAATTGGTGCGTTTTTTGGAGAGGCATATTTATTTGTCAAAGAGTGATACATCTGTGTAGAAAATAGGTACACAACTAGGTTTCTCAGTTTCCAGTTTTTCTTTTCTCAATTCTTGTTCCAATTTCTATTTTGGTGTTCCAAATTTTCATTTTCTTGTTCCAATATTCCTGTTCCAATTTTAGTTTTGCAGTTTTTGTTGTTCTGAAGTTGGTTTAGCTGTTCGGTTGGGGTTTCATATGTTGCAGGTTTATTTTTAAATTTTATGTGTTTTTTTAATTTTATGGGCACATTGAGTGGGGTTCAAATTGATTTATAGGGCATTGAAGTTGTGCTAAAAATACGACTTCTGTTGTACTGAAATCGTGCTTTCAAGCACGACTTCAATGGTCCCAGTTTTATCGTGACGTGTAGAGTGTGTTGTTGATTCTATGCATGTTGGAATCTTGCAACATGATTAGTTTCAACATGCACTGGTCATTCAAACTTGAAACAAGTATTCAAATAAGCAATCAATGCCATAGAATTCAAACCTAATTTTTAATTCACAATTGATCTAAGTCTCTAAAGAAGGCATTGATGAGTTGAAAGATCACTGCAAAACAAGAAAAAATAATATTGTACACTGTCAAAAAATTATAGAGTGTATAGGTTGCTATGAAGAGAGAAATTAGTGCGTTTTTTGAAGAAGTATATTTATTTGTCAAAGAGTGATGCATCTGTGCAGAAAATAGGTACACAACTAGGTTTCTCAGTTTTCCAGTTTTGTTTTTCTCATTTCATGTTCCAATTTTGCATTTTCTTGTTCCAATTCCAGTTTTGCAGTTTTTGTTGTTCTGAAGTTGGTTTTGCTGTTCTGTTGGGCCTTCACTTGTTGCAGGTTTTTTTTTTAAATTTTATGCGTTTTATTTAATTATTTATATATTTAATAAAATAATAGATTTTAAATATGAAATTTTAACATTAGAAATTTTGTTCCAATGTTCCTGTTCTAATTCAGTTTGATAGTTTCGGTGGTTCTGAAGTTGGTTTTCCAATTGGAGTTATTTGCTACGTGTTTCAGGTTTTTCAATTTATATATGAGTTTTTATTTTTTAAATTCTTTTTTGCAGATGTTAATTTTAATTTTATATGTTTTTTATATTATTTAGATTTTAAATAAAATAATAAATTTAGGATATGTAATTTTAAGATTAAAAATAATTAAGTTATGATTTTTTTAGAATTATTTAGATTTAAAAAAATAAATAAATTTAGGATATTTTATATTAAGAATATAAATTCTAAAAATAATTAAGTTAAGATTTTTGGAATTATTTATAATTTAAATAAAATAATAAATTTAGGATATTTTATATTAATAATAGAAATTATAAAAATAATTAAGTTATGATTTTTGGATTTATTTAGATTTTAATTAAAATAATAAATTTAGGATATGAAATTTGAAGATTAGAAATTACAGAAATAATTAAGTTAGGGTTTTTGAATTATACCGGTAATATTTATTAATGTAGTGTGAAATATTTCCAATTTTCAACATAAGAAAATGGCATCTTCACACCTACCTTCGGATATCTTTGTTATGTTTACAACAAAAACACGTAACGAATGCTATATGGGAAGGAAACGAAAGATTATTATGTCCACAACTACATGTAATATGGACACTTAAACATTCAAACATGTTGGACGAACATGTTAAAACCAAAATTCAATAAGTTAGATTTGGTCAATTTTTTACCTTAGCTAATATCGATGTGAATTATCATTTAATTACAGCTTTAGTTGAGCGTTGGAGAAGTGAAACTCAAACATGTCACTTGCCTATTGGAGAGGCCACTGTCACACTTGAGGACGTGGCCTTACAACTAGGGCTTCCGATTGAAGGGGAAGCTATAACCGACATAACGAGCGATGATCTTGCCATGCATTGTGAACCATTATTAGGTTCACTTCCACCAAAAGGAGCTGTCAAAGAAAATTCAATCAAGTTTTCTTGGTTGAATAACTCATTTCAAGAACTACCAGATGATGCATCGTACATGTCATAACACAACATGCAAGGGTGCATATACTGGCAATAATAGAGAATTTATTAATGTCGGATACATCAACAACTAGAGTCTATCTCATGTATTTACTATTGTTGGAAAACTTGAATATCGTTGGACGATTTAGTTGGGGGTTTGTTGTCCTAACTTGTTTATATCGTACTCTAGATCATGGTGTGGTCTATGAACAAGAAAACATTGGAGGTTGTATGGTACTTCTGCAGTGTTGGACATGAGACCACATTACATGCATTTCTCTCATTGTTCCAAATTTGACTAATGAAAACTTAATAGCTGGATTTGGATATCCATTAATAAAAAGGTACATTCATCTATGACAACTCAATATTAATTGTTATCATACTAAATTATTTATAACAATTTGACTTTTATTGTGAAATAGGTGGTCGTGACCAAGTCAAAGGTTTAACTTGCCACAATACGTTGTTCAATCTTTAAGATGCACATTGGATGCTCTAAAACCAAAAGAGGTAATTACTTAAATTTTTACTATTTTTATTTTTTTATTGCAAATACATTTTATTTACTTAAATAACTATGGTTTATTAAAGGTGTATTTCCTACATCTATGAAAACAATTATCCTTCCTTTCTTGTCAAATATAAGAACTTGTCTTTTTTTCTAGTCATATGTCTCAAATAGCCATTGTCATAGTTTAGGTCTCCAAATTTAATTTTGGATCCCTTAGTGTCACTAGCTCTGTAGTTTCTTTTGAAAATCTAAGTATATTTCTCACTAAAAATACCAACATTTTTTATATAGCAATTATTTGAAGTATGTCCTTTCCTCTTACCTTTCCTCTTACAATAGAAACAATGGAAGCAAATAACAAAAGGTATCCTAGATGATTTTCTAGAACTAAATCTTTTTGAAAGCTTTTTGTTTGCTTTGATGTATATATCGAATTCCAACTTTATCCATCACACATTTTTGGGATTTTAGAAGTGGATCCAAGTTTATTTTCCCATTTACAAGTGTTTTTTTCAAGATATCTAATTTTGTTTTGAAACACCTTGTAATCTTTATAATCAACAATCTTAACTTATGATGTTGAACCACAATTGCAAGAGGAATTCTTGTAAATTATTTTCATATTTTTCAAATCAATTTTTAAATTTTCATTTTCTTCTTCCAATTGCTTCAACTTGTTTTGAAACCATCCATCTATTTTAAGTATTCCAACTTGTTTGAGTAAGTGAGTTTCTTGATTTCATCATGCATTTCATTGAAAACGTCAAGAAACTTATCATAATTGGATTCATTTGCAAAGTCAAAATCACTTACTTTACTTCTAATTGATTCAATAAGCAATGAGACAAATGTTGACTTCTTCATTAGTAGAAGTACTGATCAAACTAGTAGAAATGCTTGAAACATTATTCTCCCAATAAATATTATATATAAAAAAAAAAATAGAGAGTCATGAGATTAATAAAGATAATGATGTCCAAAATTTTAAATTTTATTTATTAATAAATATGTATATAAATTAATGATTTTTATTTCTTAAAAAAATATTAAAAAATAATTTTTTTTTTTAAATTAATAATTTTGTTTATTCTATCATAGATTTCTTTTTTATTAAATAAAATAATTATTTTCATATAATAATAAATAAAAAACATTTTTAAAAAAATTAAAAAATAATAAAAAAATATTTTTAAAATAATTATTTTATAATTAATAATAATATTAAATAAAATATGTTAATATAAATTTTAATATTTATTGATAAAAGGAAATTAATTATTAATTAATTTTATATTTTTTTTTATAAGTTTTAATTTTAAATATTTTTATATCATTTATAATTAGTTGTTTTTATAAAAATCTAATATTTAAGTTATTATTATTTAATATATATATATATATATAATTAATAAAAAATATACAAACAATTAAATATAAAATTAAATTAATATAAAATTATAATTAAATCTTTCTTTCAATAATTAATTAATATAATTAAATATATTATTTTATAATATTATATAAAATTGTAAAAAATGAATGTTGATTAAATTTAAATAAATATATAATTTTATATGTAAAATAAAATAAAAATATTTTATCTGTTATTGAGAATATAATTTTATATTTATAAAATATTTTTTTTAATAAATATCATTAATTAATTGAGAAAAAAATTAAAACATATTTAAATAATTTTATAATATAATAAAAGAATATAAAATATTATAAATTAAAAGATAAAAAATTCATAACTAAAAAAATATCCATAACATTTTTTGTTTCAGTAAAAAAAATTATTTTTTTTATTCATTATTATAATATATTAACATGTAAACGTAATATATAAATAGGAAATATAAATATAATTTTTTGATGTATTAATTAGTTGATTCAATATTTTATGATAATTTATTGTTAAAATACAGTTATTAAAATACAGTTTTCATTTTGGTTTTCTTTTATTATAACTGTCAAATGCATGTAATAATACAACGTATACCATACTCTGTTTTCATTTTCTTTCTCTTTCTTCCGTTTCTCTCTCTTTCTCTCTCCTCCACTTTTCTCTTTCTCTCTCCTCTGGATTTCTCTTTTCTTACATGGTATCCTGAGCAATTTAAACGATTTTTACCATGGCTTCCGCACAATCTTTCGTCTCCACCAACTCTATGCAGCCGATCAATTCCAGTGGGTTCATTCCACACATGTTCAACACCCCAATCAATCTCAAGCTTGATGATGACAATTTTCTTCTCTGGCAGCAACAGGTTATGGCTGTAGTTCGAGGATTAAAATTCTATCACTTTCTTGAACGAGATAACTTTCCTCCAAGATTCTTGACTCAAACTGATGCAGAAAACAACATTGTTAATCCTGATTTTGTGAACTATGAACAGCAAGATCAGCTCCTGGTTGCCTGGCTTCTTGCCTCGATGACAACACCCGTTCTAACGAAAATGGTAGGTCTGGAATCATCTCATCTAATATGGAAGAAACTCATTGTTTATTATGCTAGCCAGACTAGAGCAAAGGTGAAGAAACTCAAATTACAATTAAGAAATTCCAAGAAGGAAAGAACAATCGGATCCTATCTTCTTGATATTAAGAAGACGATTGACACCTTAGCTGCCATTGGCTCTCCTATTTCCACTGAAGATCATATTGAAGCCATCTTGGATGGGCTTCCAGAGGAGTTTGATAATTTTGTTACTTCCATCATCACTAGATTGGATCCCTACACGGTTGAAGAAATCGAATCTCTACTCCTAGCACAAGGAGAACGGTTAGTCAAATATAGAACTGTTGATCAAGAATCTCCTCAGGTTAATCAAACCTATATCAGAAACACCAACAAAGAAGGAAATCGCAATTTCAGAAATAATTACTCCAACAAAGACACCAGAACGTCTTCAACAAATAAGAGCTTCTTCAAAAATGGAAATTATCAAAGAACAAATAGTCAGAAACACCAATGCCAGATCTGCAACAAAATTGGCCACACAGCCACCAATTGCTGGCATAGATATAGTCAAGATTATCGTGGCAGCGCTCAAGCTCACCATACGCAGATTAATCAAGACAACACTGATTCCATTCTTGGCACTCCTTCAACTGTTGTTGATCCCCTCTGGTACCCAGACACTGGAGCCTCTCATCACATAACCCATGATTCCTCGAATCTCTCCCTTAAATCAACCTATACTGGTTCTGATAATGTCAGGATTGGTAATGGGACAGGTTTGAATATCAAACACATTGGTTCAGCTTCTTTCTCCACTGCACACACTAACAAAAAATTCTTTCTCAACAAATTACTTCATGTTCCATCAATTACAAAGAACCTTCTTAGTGTTTCTCAATTTGCCAAAGATAACCATGTTTACTTTGAATTTTTCCCTAACAAGTGCAATGTTAAAAACCAGGATACACAGGAGACGGTTCTTCAAGGAACACTTAAAGATGGCATCTATGTTTTCCCTTCATTCCAAAAAATAGGCACTGCTACAGCTATGCATGCAACTTCTTCTATTAACAAACTTCAATTGTTGCACTCTCGGCTAGGACATGCTTCAATTCCAATTGTTAAAAATATTATGAAAACCTGTCATATTCCCTGTAATGATAAAAACGTCTTCTGTAAATCTTGTATCATTGGAAAAGCCAAGCAGCTTCCTTTTCTTTCTTCTAAATCTGTTTATACCAAACCTCTTGAGTTAGTATATAGTGATATATGGGGACCTGCTCCCATTCCCTCCACCAGTGGTGCTTATTACTATATTTCATTTATAGATGCTTATTCCAAATTTTGTTGGATTTTTTTGTTAACCTCAAAATCGCAGGCCTTTAGCACATTTCTGCAGTTCAAACAACTTGCAGAGAATCAACTTGACACCAAACTGAAAGCGTTACAAACTGACAATGCCAAGGAGTTTATCAAATTCAGCACATACCTTCTCCAAAATGGGATTCAGCATCGCCTAATATGCCCTCACACTCATGAGCAAAACGGAACAGTTGAAAGGAAGCATCGTCACATCACAGATACAGGTCTAAGTCTTCTTGCCAATGCCTCCTTGCCATTAAAATTCTAGGGACAGGCGTTCGAAACTGCTGTTACTATCATCAATATTCTTCCAACCTTGGTTCTCTAGAATTCCAGTCCCTTTGAGACATTGTTCAAAAAGCAGCCTGACTACAATTTTTTAAAGATTTTTGGGTGTGCTTGCTATCCACTTCTACGGCCATACAACAGACACAAATTTGATTTTAAATCTGATCTTTGCTTATTCCTTGGATATAGCAACAAACACCACGGTTACATCTGCCTTACTCCATCTGGGAAAATCTATATTTCAAGACATGTCAAGTTCAATGAAAATCACTTTCCCTATGCCCAGAATGACAACCCCTTCACACAATTGTCACCTCCTTCCTCATCAAATTCCCTCCACAGTCTGCCTTTAACTATAATCAGTCCTTCCACAACCAATCAGACTCTGACTGACCCTCCTTCTCCTTCAAACACCACCACCTCTCCCACTAATTCTCCTGCCCCCACTCCAACCACTTCATCAGATGAACGTCCTCCCATGAACGATAACAATCCGACCAATGTCCACCCCATGATTACACGTGGCAAATCAGGTATTTACAAACCAAAACTCTATCTTGCTAATTCCTCTAACACTCATCTTCCTGAACCCAGCAGCTTCAAGGAAGCTTCCCTACACCACGAATGGCGTGATGCCATGCAAAACGAGTATAATGCTCTCCTTCATAACAACACTTGGACCATCACTAATCTTCCTCTAGGAGCTAACGCCATAGGGTGCAAATGGGTTTACAAAAACAAGTTCAATGCTGATGGAAGTTTTCAACGTCATAAAGCTAGGTTGGTTGCTAAGGGGTTTCACCAAACGGAAGGAATTGATTATGCTGAAACGTTTAGCCCGGTAATCAAACCAACTACCATCCGCATCGTCTTGTCCATAGCCATATCGTTCAAGTGGGCCATTCATCAGGTAGATATAAACAACGCTTTCCTTCATGGCAACCTCACTGAAACTGTATTTTAACATTTATTTTAAAGTTAAAATGTTAAAAAAAAATTAAGTTGAATTATAAAGATATCCTAAAAGAAACTTATAAATTTATTTTAAAAAAAATTAATAAAATTGATGAAATAAAATTTAATTTATCAAATTTAAATTTATTAAATAATATTAAAAAATTTATTAATCTAACCTATTATACTAATCATATAATATATATATATATATATTAATTAATTAATTCGATCCTCTTCATTTAAAATTTAGGACTTTATCTTAATATACCCATCCCCAAACCAACCCCAAATAAATAAAAGCCGGTTCATAAAAATGAAAAGTTCATTTTTATAATTCCTAGACCCACACGGCATGATTGACCCAACATATTTTATAATTCTCAAAAATAATATACGAATAAAAATAAATTTACAGACATTAAAATGGGCAAAAGGAACAAGTGTTGCAGCACGCTAAGGCCCATAATACATACTCATTATGGGCCTGCTACACAAAAATATAGGCCCGAAATTCTCAATACGCAAACTCTGTCTTCACCGATGTTATTCATCGATCCAATTGAACCAAATAAGCTAATAAAAAAGAAATAGCAGGTGATTACTAAAATTCACACTCTTAATTATTAAATTCATCATCTTATTATTTCATAAAAAATTGATTTTAATTCTTTTATTAGATTTTTAACTAGTTATGATCCCATTATAATATTTTGATTGATTTGATATCAATCTTTATTTTTAGTTTAATATGTTAAAATAATCTAAATATCATTAATCAATCTGATTTATTATAAATTTAAATAGGATTGTACTAAGAAAATATTTTTTTTATTTGAAATAAGTTCAATTTTGTCTTAGTTACCTTAGACAATTACAATCTTATTTTCAAAACTTTCAAGTGATAGTCAAAACAGATTTTCCTATTAAACAAAATCTCCAAAAGCTTGAATTATCCGAATTTGATCTAAAATATGGAAGTTGAGGCCTTATGAAGGCACAATTCCTGTTGTTTTCCTAATTGAGTTACCACAATTTAATGAGCAACATGATTGGTGGATGTTGATTGTGGATGAATCATCTAATAAGAAACAAAGTAAAGTAATAGTAATTTTGGAAATGACTGACGATATTATTCTAGAACAAGTTTTGAAATTTGAATTCACTATAATAAAGTCAAATACAAAACATTGATAGCTAGACTGGCCAAAGAAATGAAAGTTAAAAAACTTTTATGTCTTAGCTACTCATAACTTGTCACTAGTTAATCAGTGGAGAATTTCAAGCAATAGAATCCCTAATCCAGAAATACTATCACATCATTAGAGGCTTGTTAGATTTGTTTGAGGACATTGATATTTCTCATGTTCTCTAAGAACAAAATAATAGAGTAGTTGTGATATCTAAGTTATAAAGCATTGGAAATCTAGAACAACATAAAACGCTTATTAAAGAAAAAAATTTATCATCAAGTTGGGATTAGGACAAAATTCACTATGAACTATCCACATCAAATTGGATGGAACCAATAATTCAACACCCTTCTAATGACATAAAACTTAAGGACACCTCGAAAGCTAACAAAAATATGACCAAAAAGGGCCTATTATATCATACTTAATGACGAGTTGTTCAAATGAAGTTTTTCCTCATCATAACTTAAATTTCTAGAAGTAGATTAAGCCACGTATGCAATGCATGAACTCTACAAGGGGTGTTGTCAAGTGGCATCAAGAGGAGGGGGGGGGGGCGGTGAATTGATGTTAAAGTTAAAGCCTTTTTCAATTAAAACCTTTTTAATTTTTCTTAAAAAAAAATCCTCTTGATTATTAATTAGTCTTAGCAGATAATTAAAAACGCAACGGAAAAATTAAATGAGATAAGGGAAAGAAGAGAGACACCCAGAATTTATACTGGTTCGGGTTATACCTTAACCCTACTCCAGTTCCCAAATCACCTCAAACCGAGATGATTTCCCACTCTTATATTTTAATTCTTCACAAATTACAACCACCAATTACCAGTGAAACATGTAAAAAGAGAAAATTAAAATACTCACTATCTCTTGAACCTACAAGAGAATTCCCACTCTTCCTTGAGTCCCACAAGGAAGTGAAAACCTTCCTTGAATCACACAAGGAAGAAAAACTTATCTCCTCTGAACAGCCTCAGAGGAAAATCAGAAAAAATAAGATAAATATCACCTGTATGTGAGGATATCAAAATTTGGCACAGCTCTGCTCAGGGTTTCTCAAAGACCTTCAAAGATGATTTCTTCTCAAGAAAATATTCTCCCTTTGATAAATGATAGTATTGTGTCTCAGTTGAGGAGAGAAAGAATGAATGATAAAAATATGTATTGAAAAGCTTATTAAATAAGAATCAAAATATAAAATATTTTTCTGTTGATTTAATTTGAAATAAGATGCACAGAATCACTCTCCAACGTTCAAAATCATATAAAATATATCTTAATATCTTCGGAGGATTCTGTGCAACGTTCATAATTTTCAAAAATCTATGAACATAATCGATTATCATAAGTGAATAATCGATTATCCCCGTGCTGAAAAACCTTTTCAAAACCACAGATAATCGATTATATAATCGATTATCCCAGAAATACATATTTTTCAAAATGATTCATAATCGATTATGTAATCGATTATCACAGAAAACATCATGTTTCTGAATGGCCCATAATCGATTATGTAATCGATTATTACAGCAAGCATCATTTTTCTGAAAAGCTCATAATCGATTATGTAATCGATTATCACCGAAAAACATATTTTCTATTTTCACAAATATAATCGATTATCTAATCGATTATTACAGAAACATAAACTTTTTTATTTTCACAAGACATAAACGATTATCTAATCGATTATTCCAGTATTGAAAAACTTGTTTTTCAAAAACCCTTTCCCATAATCGATTACTTAAAACACTTAATCGATTATAGTGTCTTTTAAAAAGATTTTATAATAATTGACTTTACTCTAAGAACCTTCTGAGCAGAGTGATGTTTCCTTTTTGATTCTCAGGTCTTGATATCTTGAATACTTTTACACAGTTTGATAATCTTGATCATTATGAAAATACTTGAACAGAATGATAGCAATCTCCTTCTGTGATAACAAGGAGATCCACGGGATATACTAAAGGGTAAGGAATATGGTTGCTTGATTACTCCGAGTTGGATATTACTAGCCCACGATAAGAACAAAAGAGTATAAAAACAACAATTCCAATAAGCTTAGAATAATACTAAAATATTAGTTCAAACATAAAAAAAACAAACAAGTAAAATAAAACATTATATTTATTTTTATTATTTGTACATTGAAATAAGTATGATTATTCTAATCATAATTAATGATTAAATGCGGTCTTTAACAAACATTAGAGTTAAAAGTTCCACACTGAAAAAGATTTCATGCCAAGTAAAAAAGAATAAAGGCCTAATTATATATATGAAAAAAAATGAGTTATTTACTTTAATAAGACTTAATTATCATAGTTGAAATTTTTTTGAGTTATTTAAAAGCTCAACTATCATAGTAAGAAAAAATTGAGTTATTTACACTAATAAAACCTAACTATCATAGTTTGTAAAAAAATTGAATTATTAATAAAGTCTGATTATTGTAGTCGACAAATTCTAAATTGTTCACAAAGTCCAAGTATCAGCAAAGTTTTCATTAAGTACATATCATTAAAATAAAAACTAAAAAAAAATACACATTTTCTTCATTCCTTTCTTCCCTCTACACGAAAACTAGTTGGCCATTTTAATTTCTTTATCATTATCAAACTTGGACATATTGGTCCCTAAAATTATAATCTTAACCTAGGACACAACCTTCTTGAACCCCTTTTCATAAGCTTGAACAAGGTTAACCTCAACATCCTCAAGACTAGTCTTGGTCTTTGTCAATTCTTCATTCAACTTTGCTTTTTCCTCTGCAACCTTCCTCTAATCTTCTGTAGCCTTCACCAGCTTATTCCTAAGGGTTTTCTTTCTTCCCTTTACGGCCTTCATTTTCTCCTTAATAATCATTTTCAGTTCTTCAACCAAATTCTTCTACTTATTTTTTTTTTTTAGATTGACACTTTTATCCAAAGCATCTTTAATGTCTTAATCGACCTTCTCAACTCTCAATTACAACTGTTTCCCTTCTTTCTCAACATCTACAAGTTTTGATGAAAACACTCTATTTTCTTTAGCTTTGGTCGAACATGATTGATATTGATTGGCTAATTGAGAATGGAGCTAGCTAATAGTTTGATCTAACTTTAATCTTAGCAATTTTGCCTTCAACTATGGTTATCTTGAAATGATGAATGATGATCACACTCCTAATCATCATTATCTCAATGGAATCAAGATCCATAATAACATTAACTACATTGAGAAGGTCAATGCCAAAGACACCAAGTAATGAGCATTACTAATAATATTCATGTGCCATAAGGAGTTCACCCTAGGTAGATTGGTTAAGACATGACCCACCAAAATTTTGAGACATTTTTTTCTCCTAGTAAGCAATGGAGGTTAGGAGGTAGATGAGGAACACTTGAGGCCGACATCTAAGCAGTAGTAGGAATCACTTGTGAAGGAATCTTAGTAGAGATTAGGGTAACGAGAATACCTTTAGACTCAACCATGGTCATATCAAGACGAGGAGTTGTGGAGGTGCTCAACACCTTACTCTTCTTAGCTAAATTCCTTGAATTAACATGTCTAAGAATACTTTCTCGTGCTTTTGAAAATTGATAGTATTTCCTATAATATAAGAAGAAACAAAAATGAACATTAAAATTATAATACCATATAATTAAAAACTCAGAGCATATGTAGATTAATTCATATGAAACTTAATTTCGAAATCTATATAATCTTTAATTTGTAGATTGAAGGAATGAATTAACCTTCCATGGAAATGCTCTTCTATCTATGTGTGAGGAAGATGAAAAGACAATGTGAAAGTAACAAGAAGAAAATGAAAAAGCAAAGAGAAAAGAGAATTTCAAAAGATAAAGCTTTAATTTGTAAAATTCACATAAATGTGTAAATGTACCTAAAACTATAATCAACTATATCCTTTCAGAGTCTCAAACTTGTACTTATAGGTTCTAAAAGATGAAAATGAATGGGGTTAAAATGGGCCAAAATTGGTCTTGCAAGTACAAATACAAAATGCAATCTCATATAAAAAAATCAGTGTTTCTATTTGTACTTAAAAAATCATAGAAATAAGGAATATAATGAAATAAAAATCAACCAAAAAAGATATCTATAGAGAAAGTTATAGTCAAAAAAGTAAACAGATGTCAATATAGTCAACCATCCAACAATGTGAAAAATGTTACGTTGCATTAAAATGTAATTCACTCTTTTAGGTTTGAGGGTTCAATTTTGTTAAAGAGTAAGCAAGGTAGGGGGACATTTATGATTGTGGTTCAGAGATATCGATCAGGTTTACTGAATACATCTCGGTGGTAATGCAAGGAGATTTGAGAATCTCTTGAATGATAAATTAGAGATCTCTTGACTTCTTGGTACTAGCCAATTTTGATAAGAAATTTGCACTAGAGTTTTGGTCTTAGGGTACATATATGAGACAAAATTCATCAAAATTTGAGGACAACACTCTTACCTTGGTTAGATATTGAGCTCGATATATCGAGCTTGGAAATTGTCAAATACTGACTTGTGACTAGTTGTGAATCACTTTGTACTATGAGTTGCTTCACCCCCATCTCTTTGGCAAGCGGTAAGCTACCCAACAACACCTCATATTCTACTTGATTATTGCTTGCTTTCAAGGGGAAAGTTAGAGATTTTTCGATCATAATGTCGTATGGCCTTCTAAAATGACCCTAACACCATTGCCATTGAGGTTAGATACACCATCGATAGAAAGGATCCATTTGTGTGCTTTGAATTGGTTTGACAAAGAGAAAGTAAGCTCAATGATGAAGTTGCATGGTACTTAAGTTTTGATCGGTCCCCTTATCTTGTATTGATGTCGTATTTTGAATAATTCGACTGCGCATTTTACCATGTGTTCGATGATGTTTGACTTTTGTAGAACTTGGTGGATTGGAAGATCGACCTTGATGATTATTATATAACTTTCAAAATAATAACGAAGCCAAAATGACTATTAATGTTTCCTTTTTCAATCTTCTAATATTGGAACACGACTCCTTGTAGCACCACGTTAACATAGTATATTGGTTTTGAACCCCACCATCCTTCTACATCAGTGTCGATCTTATGACATGTTTGGTAATTGTAAGGTAATTGGCAATGCGATTGAAAGAATAAGCTTGGATAGGATGGTAGATTGACAAGGAAATCTTTGAGAACTATGAACGCTTTTTTGCATCCATTAGCAAAATGATTGTTTTTGTGCATATATTGGAAATAAGAAAAACCTTTGTCATTAACTTTTGATAGAAAATAGGATAGTGATGTGATGATGATCAAACATTTGGTTGAGTTGAATTCAATCCCACGCTATGTGAGCATAAAGCCTAAAAAGTTTCCTAGACCAACATTGAATGCGCATTTGTCAAGATTAAGTTTTAAATGATACTTAATTATGTTGGCAAATAGAAAAGGTGTTCACGACTCGATTAAATTCGATTTTTTATTAAATATTCCCCCAAATCAAACATAAATCTAAATACAGTTCAATTTAATTTTAATTTAATATAAAATCTAATTCAAACTAATATTTTATAGTTTTGTTTAGATAAGTTAGATGATTTTTATTATTATAAATTTTTTAACCATTTTCTAAAAAATATAATTTTAAAAAAAACTTATTATACACTTTAATTTATTAAATATAAAAACATCTTATTACTTTTATTTTTATAATTATTATTTTATTTATAATTTTAATTATTTTTATATTTATAAATAAATTATATAATTTTATACTTAAAAATTATAATATATATTTATTATCATAAATATATTATAAATATAATATAATTAAATAAAAAGTAATTTTTATAAGACATATTTATATAAGTGGTTTAATTAGATTTTATTTGATTTTTTATTTGAAATGTAAAATCTGAATTAATAAGAAAAAATATATCTAAAAACTCTAATATAATTTTATTTTTAATTAATTTTTTTATCTTTTAGATCAATTTTTAATTATTTTTTTAAATGGTTTAATTTTAAATATTTTTTATATATAGTTCTTATAGATCGTATAATGGTTAAATATTTTAATTAATTTGATAATTATATCGTATCTTGACATTTCGACGGAACATGTCTTTTAAGATTTTATCTTTTAAGTCTTTGATAGGTAGTATCAATATTTTTAATCTTAAAAGATATGATCTGATATCAATAATTAAATGTCTCAATTATAAATATTATTTTATTTTATTTTATAAATGGATACAATTTTAATTATATTCCAAATACAAATAAAAAAATATGAGAGAAGATGAATAAAATATTTGGAAAAAAAAATGTAAAAAAAAGAAGGATTTTGAAGTATAAAAGATAAAAAAAAATATTGAATCAATTTCAAAACTCGTAATGTTATGAGAGACTATACATATCAATAAAGCAATCATTTTATAACATAGAACTTTATAATGAAATGTATAGTAAGTGTCCCAACATTTAAAGCTCTTGTATTATTAAAGAAATTTCTAAATTTGCTTGAATGAAGTAGGTTTGATAATTTTGGAAACTATCAACTTTGAGAGATTTCATAACTCTACTCTTTTATATAATAATAAATAAAAATTAAAATTTTAAAACGTTGTAACCCTGCTCCCTCCTTGCCTCTACCCCTATTGACAAAATAGACATACATCCAATAGCTACCCTTTTAGGCATGATTCAATAATAATCCTACTACCTATTTAACATTACGTGAAATTCTTAAAACAAGCAAAGTTAAATATATAGAAAACCTATATAAAAGACCTTTAAATCACCGAACAAGAAATTTTGAATGCTCTAGCAAAAAAATCTGGAAATCATATTAATTTGAACCACATTATATGAATAACATATAAAAAAATCATGATGATATTAAAATTTTATTTTAACATGAATTGATGGAAAGAGAAATGAAAAGAGAAAAGAGATCTTTTCTCAAAATTAAAAAGAAATGACTTAGAAAGTCAATGATCACATATAAATATATTTTAAAATGTGAATCAGATGTTTTTTTAAAAATAATAATAAATAAATAATATTAAAATAAAAAATAAAATAATTTTTTTTGTTAAAATATTATTAAAAATAATAAAAATATTTAAAATATTTTAAAAATAATAATTTAAAAAAATAATAATTTTTTTATTAATAATAAATAATTTTTTTTTATTTTCACTCTTTTTTTTTAATTCAAATAATCTTATTTTTTTTATTCTCTTTCTCTTGTTTTTTCTTTTTCATTCACTCACATCATCTAATCAATCTAAATAAAAAATAAAAAATAGTGACTAGAAAAGTGCATGACTTGGACCGTGGACAAGGAAATGCTTCATTTGTGACTTACAACCATGCTAATCCCACCCGGACCATACAACTCGGTCGGTTCATAATTCTATTCATAAATATAAAGTCAATAAATATAAAGTTAATAAATATAAAGGATTACTTGCACATTAATAAAAAAAATAATATTTTTCTAACGATCAATTTTCATCTTATTATTTTAATTTTTTTCATTTAATCCCATTATAATTTTAATTTAATCTTATTATTAATTATTATATCATCTAAAAAAATATAATTATATTTTTTATATATATCAACAAAGTTAATATCGATGTGATGCTAGTGTTACACAGTAATATCACTTAATAAACATATCCATATTCTATTCTTATGTGATGTTGATAGAAAAAATAACATAAATTATATTTTAAAAAATAATATTAATTAATAAAAAATGAAATTAAAAATTAAAAAAAAAACTATTTAATCTTTTTAATTATGTGAGAAGTACAGATACAATAATAAAATTATATAAATACACAATTATTATATAATCAACCCCTATCCCCATTTATTTTTGTTTAAATTAAATGGTAATTACAGCAACAAAGTGTACAAGTCTTCCATATCCATTTGTCTACTTATGTTTATTGTGCTAATCAATCAATCAATCAATCCCCATTATTCCATACATTCTCTATCACAATAAGGATTCGCCATGGTGGCTACCATTATCATGTGTTGGAAAATCACTTTTTTTATATGCTTTAATCTCACGTTATATTTGCCTCACAAAACCCTTTTCTTTTCCGATTTCAATGCATATTTTTCTACCTTTCCATATGCTTATATAAAAGCACGTTTAACTTCTGTTGCGTTTTATTACTTTTTAAAACCTTTAGATAATATTCATTTTATTTCTTTCTAACCATTTTGTGCTTTTGTTGCCTCCAAGTACTGCATCTCCAAGTACTGCATCTGAGTGATGCATGATGCAAGGGATACTTTACATAAAAAGAAATAATTATTTAGTTAATTATTTAATTTTCTGTACATTTATACTCAATTATATTTTGTAATTGTTTTTAGTACTTTTAGTGCCAATTTTTATTAATATATATCATTGTCGATTAAAAAAAAAATACTTTATAAATTCTGAATTAAAATTAAACATTATTTTAAAGAATTTTAATTTTAATTTATTTGAAAATCATGTTATACGAGTGAATATTTCGTGTTAGTACAACGTTGTTTTAGTGCGTTATATATGATGTATAAACCAACTTTAAAAATAAATCTGTTACATTAACTAAAAATGAAGTCAAATTATAATATATAAGTGGAGTGTTACCTTCTAAATTAGTTTTAAAAATAAATTAGATACCATAATAAATTTTTACATGATATCCAAACTAGGATAATAAGATTGTTAGATCTAAATTAAGTCACTTGTTAATATACTAAATCTTAATTTACAGTTATTATGTCTATATTAGATTATTTGTTAATAAATTATGATTCCTTCTGTATGATTTGATGAGTTTTAGTTATTAATAAAGTTATTAATGAATTGTTATGTAAAGCTATAATTGTTAGTAAGATTATATGACTTAAATTGAATTACTTGTTAATGAGTCACGTTTAAGTTGAAAAAGTTTATTTGATGTTAGGAAGAATCTTACTAAATATAAAATCGAACTATAATATAAATCTGACCTCTTAAATTAATTTTAAAGATGAGTTAGATATCATAATATTTTTTACAAAATTATTTAATACGATATATCTTGATATTTTATTATCGTATTCAATAAATAAGAAAAATACGAAGAATAGTCAAACTAATATGATGTTACATCATCTATACTAATACAATAATAAAGAAAACATCACAAACGCCTATAATGCAACTTTTTAATGATTATTGTCCTACAATGCATTATCTTCAAAATCTGCAATTTTAAATGGAATAAAATGACTATAATTATAAATAATAAAAATATAAAAAGTCATGAACTTTAAACTATTCTTAATGAAGATATAAGATTAGACTTATTTGTTTTAAGTTGTGAAAAGTAAACACCTAATTTTTTTTAATTCTTATTTATTTTATCATAAAATAAAGAATATTTTTTTAATGATAATAAATATATATTTAAAATTTTCAAAACACATATTCTTGTAAATATATATTTAATTTTTTAATAAAATTTATGTCATAAAAAATATATACTTTTAAAAAATAATATTAAAAACTGAATATTATTGAAGTGTATGGAATTTTGAATTTATATATATATATATATATATATATATATATATATTACTAAAAGCTTGATAAAATAGTTATAAAAAAAAAACTCTTAAAAAGGATAAATAAAGTTTTCTCTTACTGAAAAAACTTCTCAAAAATAAATTTTAACAAATGAATTTCATAAAATACGTAATCGTCTATCAAACAGTGTTATTTAACATTTCAAAATGTTTAAGTAAGAAATAAAAAAATATAAGTTGATTATATCAAATATCACTTCAATTTTAAGATATATTCTTTTATATAATTTGAAATAGATCCAATTTATAAAAGTCTAAAAAAAAATAGTCGTTAATAAGGAAATAATTTTTTATTTTTTCTAATAATATTAAATGTTTTTCAAAGCAGACTAATTAAAACAAACTTGACATGTAGGGTATAGTAGTTGAATAACTTCTAAAAAGACTATTTTTTTCCTTTGTAAAGAGTGAAGTATCACAACAAAACTTATGATTTTGTTAGTGATTATACTGTATAAAACCAAAAGGTAGACCTTATAAAATTTAAAATCTTCTTAAGGAAGTGTAAACGCTAAACAACTTAAAACGAATTTTGAATATGTTGAACTATAAACCAGAATGAGATATATGAATAATAGTGATGATGTAACAGCTTGCATTATCAAACTTAATATCAATAGACAGAATCCCAAATTTAAATTTATTTATTTCTATTAAAAAATAAATATGAGAATATTAGACTTAACATGCTAAATAGTGACTTAAGAGTTAATTAATTTAATTTTATAAATGCAACAAATTACACTATACATTAATAGAAGTAGACTTTGAATCTAACTCAACATCATAAAAGCAACTTATGAGGTGAGGTTTATCCTCACTTATATACATTAATTTGGCCATATCACTAAATAATGTGGGATCTTTAGCATACATCTTAATATTATTAAAACGAAGAAACAATACAAGCTTGAGAGGTTTAAATCACTTTAGATTTAGATTTGAGTTTGAGTGGTGTGGTCTATTTGGTTACATAGAAATGATGTGTTATTTCAGAATAAAAAGATAAGTGCAGATGAGTTTTTTAATTTAATTCAAGTCAGAACTTGATCGTGGATCATCAATAAAATAAATAATAATTTTGGGACTTTTTTTTAATGGTGTATAAATCCTTTATCTTGTGTATAGGGGAAGTTAAGTCATTGAATAGTAATGTGAGAGATAATTATCTTGTTAATTGCTGAATTTTCAGCACATCTTTTTACAATTATGTATTTGTAATTGTTTTTTTTTTTTAGTATCAATTTTATTAATATATTTATTTTTGCCGATAAAAAAAATAAGAAATTTAAAAAAAAAAAAGACTCTATGTAAAAAATATTATGTAGTGTCTTCAACTATTTAAAAAAAAATTAGAAAAAATATATAAAAAAGTATTCTATTTTAATTTAAACATAAATTAAAAATATAAATTTATAAATTATAAATTAATTTGCACATAAGCTAATGAAAAACTTTACTTTTCTTTTTATATATTTTTCTTGGAAGTATAAACTCGTGCAGAACGTATGTTTAGAAGATAAAATATTCAATTACGTGAAAAAATTACATACGCAATTGACATAAAATATTCAATTACGTGAAAAAATTACATACGCAATTGACACGTGACTAAATTTAAACAAATTATTTATATTATATATCAGAGCCGTTATAAAATTAGACCGAATCATAAATCAGATTATTCAACTAATCAACCTTGAATTTGATGTTATAAAAAGGTTTTGTAACTTTAAAGTAAAGAACTATTTCTGATCTGCCCTTCTTTAATCTTCATTGAAATCAATAGAAAGTCCTTAAATTCATCATTTCAATTTTGAAATTCATCCAATTTAAAATAGAAGCAAATTTAAAATAGAGTTATCTAAATTCCTCTTTTTGAAATTCATCCAATTTAGCATTGGGATGATAGTAACTTGAGCAGAAATGTACACAACACTAAACATAATATGGGTAGGGCAAAAAAATGAATATGGCACTTAGATAAATAATATGTCAAACAAAAATAAAGATCACAAACAAATAATCTAAATGGATATTGCATCACAAAATACACAGCACAATAAATGAGATGGATATCTCTATCCCTTAATTCAGATTTAAATTTTTTTTACATATATTTATACTAAAATGAGAACTCCTTATAATACACTCTATTTATGAATATTACATTACACTCTATTTATTTATAAATATTAAATGGTAAATTTAATTATAATATATAAATAAAATATAAATTTTATTTTTTAAATTAACTTTGAAAATGAATTAAATACCTTAATTATATTATTTTATATATAATATTAAAATTATATTAATAAAATTAATGAATCTAAATTATAATTCGTTTATATTGTTATAATTTTTAAATTATTGAACTTAAAATATAATTCATTTTACATTATAATAGATTTGTATGATTTGAGGAATAAATTTATTAAAAAAAATTGTTAGACTTAAATTATAATTATTTTATAATTATAATTTTTAGATTATTAAATTTAGAATATAATTCATTTTACATTATTATATTTTACTCTTAAAATTATATAATTTAATAAATAAATTTTTTAATAAAATTGTTAAATTTAAATTATAATTTTATTTATTCGATTATATTTTTTAAATTATTGGATTTAGAATATAATTAATTTTATACTGTTATAATTTCTTTTATAAGATAAACTATCGCTTATATATAATTTTAAATATGAGAGAATGTATTAAAAGATTAATTGATAATGTAATAAAAATTATATTTTTATTTAATTATAAATTAGTATATAATTGAAATATATTAAATTTAATAATAGGTAGCTTAAATATTATACTTAACGTGGTCTCAAACAAATAATGGTCTTTATACTTAAATTTTTTTTAAAGTTAAATTGTATATTAGTCTATGTGTTCTTGAAACGTATTGCGTAAGCTTACAGTATTGTATAGTCATGAATCACGAGTATATCTAATTCCACATGAACATTAAATAGAATAGAAGAAGAAGTATAATATTATTTTACTTTATACTTCTAGAATCATAACTCTCGTTAGCTCACTTCCACTTTCCAAGTCTACCTTTTGATTACAACAAGCAAACTGTATAAATACTTAAAAGAAACAATTTTTTTTTTACATGAAAAAACTATTTTATAATTATTATATGATTTGTAATCATTCTTTTTTTAAGTTTTTAATTTTATTTCTAATAAATTCATTAATTTTAGGTTTATTTTGTAAATTTTTTCTATTATATTTTTTATTTATTATTGGTCTCTTTTATTAGGTTCCATTATTTTATTACTGATGAATCATTTGTTATCCATTTAAACTTTTATATTAGATTCTAATTGTAGGTATTATCTCTTATTTTTTTTGTTCAAATTTCTTAGTCTTTAATAAATTTATTAATTTTTTATTTAGTGTTTCTTAACTTTTTTTCTACTACATTGGTCCTTGAATTCTTTTTTCTTATATATTGTATATTATTACCTTACTGGTAATATAAGTTAAGGTTGGTTAATAAATCTTTAGTAAACTTGTCAGCATTCTATAACATGATATTTTATGAAAAATGCTAGTCACACACACATATACATATACATATATATATATATATATATATATATATTTATAATGCTAGAGACGATAATGGGTTAGCGGATTATGGGAATCAATTTGCATAATCATTATAAAAGTAAAATCAAATTAATAAGAAATAATTTAAAATTTTTCTACCAATTACATATTTTTGTTATAATCATTATATTTTATTCTTTTTTTTTTATTCTTTAACTACTATAATTTTAGTAAAATATCTTCAATAATTAAATATACTAATTTTATCCCATTTTTTTCAATAGTGTTAAACTATTTTTCAGCATCATCTTCCCTTTCCCTATAAAGAGACATACTTAATAATATATTCTTCTCTTATATTTAAACTTTTAAATTAGATCTTAATTATAAATTACAAATTAAATTAAAATTTGTTATACTATAGGTAGAAAAACCTTTATTGAAGAATTTGAAACAGTACATATAATATTTTAAAAAAAAAATTCAATAGAGTAAACAAATTGAATGTGTGAAAAATTAAATAAAATCATACTTGAAAAAGAAGATGAATGAATGGAGGAAAGAAAATGAGAAAAATATAAATTAGGTTATGCTTGTTAAATGAGTTTATAATAATTTGATTAAATAAATTAAATGTCATTTATTTTTTAGGTGGTAAGCAAGTTAGCCTACAAATTATACAAGACGAGTATAAGGGAGTAGTAGGTTGAAATGTTCAATCCATCCTTTCCTATATTTTTCATGATAGGCTCGTGGGTCATCCTACATTGTTCACCTCATATTATTTACCTTATGTTATTATTTTATGTTGGTGAGTAGAGGTATTTGCAATCGATTTGATTTAATTTTTTATCAAATATTTATCTCACCTAAACATAAAAATCAAATACGATTAATTTGATTTGATTTTAATTTGATTTAAAATAAAATCAATTTAAATAAATTTTTACAATTTTATTGAATCGATTATGTAATTTTATTATTATAAAATTTTTATATATATTTAAAAAATATATAAAATATTTTAAAAAATTATTATACATTTTATAATAAAAATTTATTAAATACATAAATATTTTATAATTTTTATTTTATTCATAATTTTAATTATACTTATATTTATAAATTATATATATATATATATATTATACTTAACTATATGTTTTATAAGTATTATATATATATATATATATATAATTTAATTTTATAAAATTATGTCACTTTTGAATGAATTATAATTTTTATATGTTCTTGAAGAGATTTGAATTTTTTATAACTTTCATTTAAAAAAATTTTAAGCCAAGAATGCCTTTATCTGTTTATTTGTTTCTATAGGTTTACAAATAATGATATTGTATACTTATGTAAACAAGAAGTGACAAATATTCGTATAATCTTTATTAATTAGTGAAATTTTTTAATTTCTTATAAAAGAATAAGACATAAATAAATGGGAGTGAACCTTTATAAATCAAGTGTTCATTCTCTATTACAATACAAACTTATACTTGTCCTTTTATTCAAATTTGTTTTAAGAAAATTCTTTAAGTATCATATTTTTCCCTATACAAACCAGTCATGCAAGGGCCGAAAACTCCTCTACTTGTCTCTAATTATTTTCTCTGCCTAATACTCTTCGGCTTGTCTTTAGTTACCTCGGCCCTTCTCTATCCGTTATCTTCTCGGCAACAGGCTAGGAGTGTACCTGTTGATTACACTCCGACGCTAAAGTCAGTATAAGATTCGGTGAGAATTCCAATAAAAACAATAATGAACAGTAATGCATAGTAATGAAGAGTGAATATACTTGACAATGACACTCTATTTATAGTAGTATTTATGGGCCTTACTTGGTGAGCCATTTTAGGATTTTTCTTAACCTTCACTTACTGGTGATAAACGGGTTTAGGCAGTGATCATTTCGGCTTAGCCACTAACGATCTCGGATTAAGTGGGTGGTAGTCATATCTTCCCATAACACTGACCCCCCAAGTCCTAAGTTGGTACGGAAGTCGTTCAGTGTTCAGTTTAGAATCTAGAACTTGTAAGGACCAATTTAAAGGACTGAATCTGACTTTGACTTCTTTCTCTCTCTTTTCCTCTCTCTTTTTTTTCTTTTTTTTTTTTAAATTTGAATTTTGAAATTTGAAAATTCTTTTGTCCGTTTCTTTTTAGCGGCAAAGGGTATTAATTTGGCGTGTGTATATGATGCTTCGTTTTCTGTTAACTATCAGGTGGTTTTGTTGTCTCAAGATGCCATCTCGTCACGTAATCGTAAGGGTCTTTTCGTATTCTGCTTGCATTTCTATAAGTAATGTTGTCTAGGTGACTTCTTGTTACTCTTTTTTCATTTTCAATAGTCTTGTGAGTTTGCTTGAGAGATCCGGTATGTTGTCTTCTTCTTCCTCTGCTGCCGAGATGTCTTCAGGTAGGAGTGACAGTGGGGTGACTAATCAATCGAGTCATGGGAGTTCATCTGACTCGAGCCATGATTCAAAGAAGGTGGAACGAGAAGTTTACATGAGTGTCGAGGAGTGCTCGTCTCAAGATGATAAGGAGAGGGCTTTGACTTCTTTCTCTCTCTTTTCCTCTTTTTTTTTTTTTTAAAGAATTTGAATTAAAAATTCTTTTGTCCGTTTTTTTTAGCGCCAAAGGATATTAATTTGGCGTGGGGATATGACGCTTCGTTTCCTGTTAACTATTAGGTCGTTTTGTTGTCTCGAGGTGCCATCTCGTCAGGTAATCATAATGGGTCTTTTCCGATTCTGTTTGCGCTTCTTTAAGTAATGTTGTCTAGGTGACTTCTCGTTACTCTTTCTTCATTTTCAATAGTCTTGTGAGTTTGCTTGAGAGATCCGATATATTCTCTTCTTCTTCCTCTACTGCCGAGATGTCTTCAAGTGGGAGTGCCAGTGGGGTGGCTAATCAATCGAGTCATGGGAGTTCATCTGACTCAAGTCATGATTCAGAGCAGGTGGTACGAGAAGTTTGCATGAGTACTGAGGAGTGCTCGTCTCAAGATGATAAGGAGAGGGCTTTGACTTCTTTCTCTCTCTTTTCCTCTTTTTTTTTTTTTAAATTTGAAAATTGAAAATTGAAAATTGAAAATTCTTTTGTTCGTTTTTTTTAGTGCCAAAGGGTATTAATTTGGCGTGTGGATATGACGCTTCGTTTCCTGTTAATTGTCAGGTCGTTTTGTTGTCTCGAGGTATCATCTCGTCAAGTAATCATAATGGGTCTTTTTGGGTTCTGCTTGGCTTCTATAAGTAGTGTTGTCTGGGTGACTTCTCGTTACTCTTTCTTCATTTTCAATAGTCTTGTGAGTTTGCTTGAGAGATCTGGTATGTTGTCTTCTTCTTCCTTTACTACCGAGATGTCTTCAGGTGGGAGTGCCAGCGGGGTGGCTAATCAATCGAGTCATGGGAGTTCATTTGACACAAGCCATGATTTAGAGAAAGTGGTACGAGAAGTTTGCATGAGTGTTGAGGAGTGCTCGTCTCAAGATGATATGGAGAGGGCTTTGACTTCTTTCTCTCTCTTTTCCTCTCTTTTTTTTTTTTTTTTTTTTTTTATTTGTAAATTCTTTTGTCCGTTTTTTTTTTAGCGCCAAAGGGTATTAATTTGGCGTGGGGATTAATTTGGAGTGGGGATATGATGCTTCGCTTCTAGTTAACTGTTAGGTCGTTTCGTTGTCTCGAGGTGCCATCTCGTCAGGTAATCGTAATGGGTGTTTGGGGATTCTGCTTGCGCTTCTATAAGTAATGTTGTTTGGGTGACTTCTCATTACTCTTTCTTCATTTTCAATAGTCTTGTGAGTTTGCTTGAGGGATCCGGTATGTTGTCTTCTTCTTCCTCTACTGCCGAGACGTCTTCAAGTGGGAGTGCCAGCGGGGTGGCTAATCAGTCCAGTCATGGGAGTTCATCTGACTCGAGCCATGATTTAGAGTAAGTGGTACGAGAAGTTTGCATGAGTGCCGAGGAGTGCTCATCTCAAGATGATAAGGAGAGGGCTTTGACTTCTTTCTCTCTCTCTTCCTCTTTTTTTTAAATTTGAATTTTGAAATTTGAAAATTCCTTTGTCCGTGTTCCTATTTTTAGTGCCAAACGATATTATTTTTGCATGGGGATATGATGCTTTGTTTCTTGTTAACTGTCAGGTCATTTGTTGTCTCGAGGTGCCATTTCGTTAGGTAATCATAATGGGACTTTTCATATTCTGCTTGCACTTCTATAAGCAATGTTGTCTAGGTGACTTCTAGTTACTCTTTCTTCATTTTCAATAGTCTTGTCAGTTTGCTTGAGAGATCCGGTATGTTGTCTTCTTCTTCCTCTACTGTCGAGATGTCTTCAGGTAGGAGTGCCAGCGGGGTGGCTAATTAGTCGAGTCATGGGAGTTCATTTGACTCAAGCCATGATTCAGAGCAAGTGGTACGAGAAGTTTGCATGAGTGCAGAGGAGTGCTCGTCTCAAGATGATAAGGAGAGGGCTTTGACTTCTTTCTCTCTCTTTTCCTCTTTTTTTTTAAATTTGAATTTTGAAATTTGTAAATTCTTTTGTCCGTTTTTTTTTTAGCGCCAAAGGGTATTAATTTGGCGTGGGGATATGACGCTTCATTTCCTGTTAACTGTCAGGTTGTTTTGTTGTCTCGAGGTGCCATCTCGTCAAGTAATCATAATGGGTCTTTTCGGATTTTGCTTGCGCTTCTATAAGTAATGTTGTCTGGGTGACTTCTCGTTATTCTTTCTTCATTTTCAATAGTCTTGTGAGTTTGCTTGAGAGATCCGGTATGTTGTCTTCTTCTTCCTCTACTGCCTAGATGTCTTCAGGTGGGAGTGCCAGCGGGGTGACTAATCAGTCGAGTCATGGAAGTTCATCTGACTTGAGCTGTGATTTAGAGCAGGTGGTACGAAAAGTTTGCATGAGTGTCGAGGATTGCTTGTCTCAAGATAAGGAGAGGGATGATTGGCCACTTGGCGAGTTAACTCCTCGGCTTGGATATGAATGGTTATCTCACAAGGTTTTGCTTTATCATTCTAAGTTCATGCTTTCTTCCCAACTTCATGCCTTTGTTAGGGATTATGATTTACTGACCGAAGATGCTAACAAACATATTATTAGTGTTAGGAGGTGTGTTCGTTTGGACCATATTTGCCATGGTCGAGAAGATTCAAAAGAAGATTTTTTTTTCATGTACTCGTGTCTCTTTACAAATATTAGGGTTAGGTTACCTTTTGATGAGTTTACTACTGCAGTACTACATACTCTTAATGTGGCTCCTATACAGTTGCATCTGAATAGTTGGGCTACTCTACAGGCTTTTAAGGTCTTTTTTGGTTCATTGTCTATGACCCCTACTCCTACTGTTTTTCTTCATCATTACTGCACTCAGACCGGTGGTACTATAACTTGGTTGTCCCTTATTGCTCAACCCACAACTAAACTTTTTCGGCCCTATACTACTTTCTATAAAAATTTTAAGAATGGATATTTTAAGGTTGTGATTACTGAGGCTGGTAGGGATCATTTTTTTGTTAATGGTAAGCCAAAGTTTCCTTTTTACTGGACAAAGAGTCCTCTTAGGTATAAAATGTGGTCTCTTCTAGAGATGTTTATGTATGATCAACATGTTTTAAGTATCATTGACCGAATCCCCCGCCGGTTACCAATTCGACCACTTCTCGGCAATTTTTTATCTCCTCACCTTACCACTAATATAGATGATACGTTGAGTTCTTTTTTGTCCCTTTTAGAGTTTCGTATTTTAACGTTGCTGAATTTCTTATCTTTTTTCAGATTACATGGCTGCTAAGATGAAGGTTCGTAAGAGCACTTTTAGGGAGGGGAAAATAAAATGGTTGCTTCGGCTAGGAAGGCTAAGGCATTGGCAGGCGCAGCCAGTATGTCCTCAGTTGGAGGTCCAACTGAAGTTCCTCCCCTGCTCTTGAGTTGGTGAAGAGGAAGCAAAAGGCTTTGCCTGTCCCAACCGAGGTGGCTTCGGCTAGAGGGCAAGCGGGGTCATCTCAGCCTTAGGATTCTGACCGTAGAAAGAAAAGAAAGGAAAAAGAAAGGAAAAAGAAAAAGATACGCGAAAAAGTAAGGATACTGCCCCTTCATCGAAAAGGTCTCAGATAGTGTTTAATCCAGGCCCTCTTCCTGAGTAAGTAATGAGTTTGGATCTTTAGGCCAGTGCCAAGCTTTCTGTGAACTTGTCTTCTTCAGAGATCACTTGTTTTGAAAGTTTGAATAAGGAGAAAATATTATCGGCCTTCATGGAACTACAAACGGGAGCCCTCATATTGGGCCGAAAAATGGGTGTGGAGCTGGCAAAAAATGACAAATTCGAGGACATTGCTCGCTTGACTGCAGATGTTTCTCGTTTGAATGCTGAGCTAAGTGATGCTACTCTTTCTTTGAAGGAGGCTTTAGAGTCCAATAGCAAGTTGAGCGAGCAAGTATCAGAGCTTCAAAGGCAAGTATCCACGTCCGAGGTCGAGATGGCGAAGGCAAAAGACCGTGTTGCAAGGATTGAGGTCGAGATGTTGGCGGAGAAAGGCCGAACAGGTCAGTTGGAGAAGCAGCTAAAATATGATGTTTATGAACTAGAGTGGAGCTTGACTATGTCCAAGGAAGCCCTTAATGAAGCTGAAAAGGAAGTTGAAGATCTTAGAAATTCAGTTGTCATTGAACATGAAATGGGTTTCCAGAAGGGGGTGCATCAAGCCATTTATTACAATAGCACAGGTGTGCCTGCAGATCAAGCTAACTTTGATGTGATGTTTGATATTCATGAAGGCAAATTCATGAATATCAATGACATCCCTGATGATTATGAGGTTACTGCTAGGTCGCCTACACCACCTGCTGATGAAGATGCCGAGTAGATATCGGATTTTATTGTAATTTGTTTTGGGAACTTTTTGTTTAATCATGACTTGTAATTTTGAAGTGATCAATCAATGACAAATATCCTTGCTTTTCTTCCAATTTTGCCTTTATATTCATATTGTGCTTTTATCTGATATGATCTAGGCCTTGGTTTTGCCTGTGTTCTTATAACTTGTGAAAATTTTGTAATTATTCATAGCGAGAATGGTCGGGATGTTTTCAGCCATTCTTTATGGCCGAGGAGAGCTAGGTCGTTTCGGATTTTCAACTTGATATATAAAACATCGTTTTGAAATAGCTTCCTGTGGAATTCAATGATTTTAAAATTTTGGCCGGATACATCTCGGCCTGAGATCTTCTTGTTTCTAGAAGTTGGTAGTGAGAATGGTCGAGATGTTTTCGGCCATTTTCATGGCCGAGAAGGGCTAGGCTATTTCAGATTTTTAACTTGGTGTAAAACATCGCTTTGAGTTCCCGCGATACTCGACAATTTTATTATTGTGGCCGAGTAGTATTTGTCCTGAGGGATCGTTCTTGTTTGAACGAAGCTTCCTCGACTCTTGAAAATTTTTAGCTTGAGGGGTCGTTCTTGTTTGAACAAAGCTTCCTTTAGCCTTTGCAAAACTTTTTTTAGCTTGAGGGATTGTTTTCGTTTAAACAAAGCTTCCTTAACTTTTTAAGTGGAGGGATCGTTCTTGTTTGAATGAAGCGTCCTCGACCCTTACTTAGACAACAAAATTTTTGTTTGAGTTTGGAAAGTTGAATTGTATTCATCAGTTCAAATGGATTACAACTTGTCAACTAAAATAAAACTTTAGTAGATTCGCATTCTAGGCTCTTAGAAGTTGTTTCCCATCTAGGTCTTCCAGATGGTATGCCCCATTGCCTAACACCTTGGTGACTCGAAAGGGTCCCTCCCAATTGGATGCAAAATTTCTCCTCACTTGGATCTTTCTTGGCAGCACTTCTTACCCTTAGAACCAAATCTCCTTGATGAAAAGATCTCAACTTCACCTTCGAGTTCAATCTCCGTGCAGCCCTTCGACGACATGCCTTTTGTTGGACATTTGCCTTGTCCTTAATTCCATCAGTAAGCCTAGTTCTACTTTCATAGCTTCTTCGTTATGTGCTAAGTCAAGTAATTGCCTTCTAGGACTTGTTTCCCCTACTTCCACTGGGAGCATTGCATTAGTTCCATATGTTAAGTTGTATGGAGTTTCTGATGTTACTGACTGAAGAGTGCACCTATATGCCCATAATACTTCCAACAATTCTTCTGTCCACTTCCCTTTTGCTGCACCTAGCCTTTTCTTTAGTTCGTTTAATATAACTTTGTTTGCAGCTTCAGTCTAGCCGTTTGCTTAAGGATGTTCAACTGAACTTGTGGCATGCTTGATACCCAAACCTTGGTAGAAGTCTACTAACCCTTTGTCGATGAATTGTCGGCCATTATCAGTGATGATGGAGTGAGGTATTTCAAATCGGCATATGATATTTTTCCAAACAAACTTTTGAACTTGTTGGGCTGTGATTTTAGCTAGTGGTTCTTCCTCAATCCATTTGGTGAAGTAGTCTATCCCTACCAGGAGAAATTTACATTGGCCTTTTACTGGAGGGAAAGTCCCACTATGTCCATCCCCCAAACAGCGAAAGACCAAGATGAAATCACATGGTGTAGGTTTTCTGGTACTGAATATATTAGATTCCCATTCATTTGATATTTTTTATATTTTTTCACTGTACAGTCTTCTCGAATTAATGACCAATCAAAATATGTTTAGAAGACATTGACGACCATGATTCTTCCACTACAAAACTTATTATTATTAAATGATAGAAGTATAATATGTTTAGAGTAATAATTAGACAATTTGGATCCAAAAATTTATTGTAATTATGTATTGCAATAATCAAATAACAAAAACAATGAAAACATTACTTAGATATACTTCTCTTTAATTTTTTAGGATCCCTTACCATTTCATAGATTTGTAGCAAAGAATTTATAATGTTATAAGGTTCTTTAAGTCAAAAATATCAACAAACTTCGTTACCGTCAACAAAATTATAAAAAATTGGTATTATTATATATGATGTCATTTAGATAATAAGCAATAAAAATGTAGCACACATAATTGATCGAAAATTTCAATTTTTTAAATACAATAATTGGATTGTATATTCAAAACGTTATTAAATTTTAAGTTAAAAATTATATACTCAAAATGTTATTCAACGAAGAAATAATTAGATATATGATATAAATAATAAAAAATATATGTACGATATTTATTAATTAATAAATTAATTATAAATATATTAAAATTTAAATTTATTATTATTAATATTTATTTAATATAAGTTAAATTTTTAATATTAATAATTAATTTTAGTAATAAATGTATTCTAATTTTCAAATATATTGAAGAATATGTCTATAATAGTATTTGTTTAATATTAATATTATTATTACTAAATTAATATATTGATTAAAAATAATAAAATATATTATTTAATAATCAAATATTTTATTAATTGTAAAAATAATATAATGTTATATAATTTTTATTTTCTTCCATGATTAAAATCTTATAAATTAGTAATAAAAAATATATATTTTTGTGAATAATAATATTATTTATTTATATTATAATATAATAATTAATTTAATTTAATAATTTAAAAATATTTTTATTTTACAAAATTAAAGATCAAAAACGAAAAAAATAAAAGTTTAGAATTTGAGTCTTTAATGACTGAATTCCAAACTGATTTTTTTTGTTTTTTTATAAATCTCGATACGGTGACAGTCAGAATTTGATTATCCAAAGACTGAATTCTGATTATAAACCTTGAATTGGTCTAATTTTATAAATATTTTGACATTAAATCAATTTAAAAAAAATATTTGATTAAAAGAAAAACAAATCTGCTATCAGGATAAAAGCAACTTTTTAACCAACTTCTCAACTATTGCTACATGACACAGAAAAAAAATAACACATATCTCATCAAAATTTTGAACATTATAACGTATATTCAGAAAAAAAACGATACCAAATTATATGTTGAGGCTCATTGATGCTTAGCTCAAATAATCTAGGTTAAGTGAACCATTTTTTTATGTTTAATTTTGTTAAGTATTATTTTATTTTATATGTTCAATATATTATGAAAATAAATATGTTATACTCAATATTTTATAAATATTACGCAAATATTTTAAAAAATAAAAATATATCTGTAAGTATTGGGCGAATATTTAAAAAATACAAAATATGTATGTGTTATAAGTAGAAAATTTAATCATTAATTAAATTATGAGTATTTTACTAATCAGTTTTGCTTTTGAACTAGTAAGGAAGTTTTGTCTTTATTTTGTTATAACGTATAGAAAATTTTAATTAAAATATTTATTTTAAAGAAATAATTAAATGAAGATTGATGATTGATAATACCAATCTGGTGAGTGGCCACTCGCGAGTGAGTTTGTGCGGTGCAAAATGCAATTGTCATGAGAAACTAGGAAACACCAAGTTGGAGAAAAGCCTACATTTTGCCTATGTAGCCCCTAAGATTATCATTGACACGTTTTTCATAATCACTTCAATAAATAAAATAACTTTAGTCGTAAACTAAAACTAACTTAAATTAAAAATATTTTTTCACAAATAATTATAAATTAATATAACTTATAAAAGTATTATTTTTCTAAATTTGCTTTAAATAACAATTATATCTTTGAAATAAAATTATAACAACGTGGAAAAAAATAATAAAATAAAAATAAATTATTTTCTAAAATTTTATAAATAATGGGTTAAATTGTTTCATAAGTTATATTTCTTTGGAATAATTTTTCTAAATTCTCTCTGAAGTTAAATTGAGGAATTTGTGCTGAATTTTAGGTTGGAAATAAGAAATAAGAAATTGAAAGAATAAAAAATAATTTTGTCATATTAATTTGAAGAATGAGTAAGTATTTTTTATTTAGTTGAAATTTTTATTGAAGTTAAACTTTCATGAATTTAGATCCTTCAAGTTAAATTTTATTTAAAAAATATTATATTTCTTATAAAATAAGTTAAGTTTGTGAGTAATATATAAAATTAATGAGAAATATATTTTATTTTAAAATCTATTACAAATTTTTCATCATTATAAATTTGTAAGTAAAAGGTTAGTAGAAAATTATTTTTCACAAAAAATTCATGGAAAATTTTTCAAAAACAAATTCATGATAAAATTTCTACAAACAATTCAATGAGAAATTTTTTCATAAACAAATTTATGAAAAAATTTTATAAAAATAAATTTATGGAAAATATTTAATAGAAATTACTTTTTTCATGAAAAAATTTGTGAGAAATATTTCATGGGTAAATAAGTCTATTCTTGTAGTATTTTGAAGATTTATTGCCTGAAAAAGAAGTATAATTAAGAATATGTAGATAAGGAAAATTATTATAAAGATAATGTTGTATTGAAAGTGCAATAACAAATGGGTAATGATGTGTATTGAAGTTGCTAAAATGAATATTTGAATAGAAAAATATAATTTTGTGTATTGTTGGTTATTTCTCAAAGAAAGATATGTGTTTATTTGATTTTAAGTTATAAGGAGTAGGAAAGTTAATATCTAGTTTATTTTATTTTATGAGTTGAAATAGTATATTATTGGTTAGCATTGATTTAGAAAGCCTGATCATGAGTTAGCAAATAATATATGAGTTGTCATGATTAGATGGTAAGAATGTATTGTTGAATGTTTGGAAAAATATGTTTTTAGTCTCATTTTCACTCTTTTCGACATTTTTCACTAAAGCGAGCGGTTTTTACTTAAGCGATAAGTTGATCATGGAAGAGTTAGTCTTTCGTGGTGATAGTTTGCTCAAATGCTAAGTTGTTGCTTAACAAGTCAGTGGACTTTTCACTTGAGCAAGGAGTAACTCAAGCGAAAATGCTCCAAAGGAGATACAATGGTTTCAATACATTTGTTTACTTAAGTAAAAGATACTCACTCAAGTGATAAAACTACATTGGAGATGTGTGCCTAGACAACCTTTTTCATTCAAGAAAGAGATGCTCACTTAAGCAAATATGGACCAGTGATGTATAATTATTTTATGTTTAAAAAGGAAAACGATTTAATAGAAGTTATTGATTTATATCCAAAGAATGTTATGTGATATATGGCCAAATTATGTTGATAGGATTAGTAGCTAGAATCAACTAAGTTTTTATGTAATATGTGTTTTAGTTGAGCTAGTAGAGTTCGTATCTATAATCAATTGTGATATGTTATATTATGATGTCTAGACCATAAGAGTAGTCTAGAGAGTGACGGGATGGTCGAAAGAATATTTCTTTATGTATATTATGATGCTTTGTATCATGTATATAAGAATTCCATACTAGTGGAAATTCTTTTTTTGTGATTGATGCAAACATATGTAATATATATAAGTATTATTCAATCTAAGGAAGTTTACTATGTTTCCATGTGTACTATTTTAGTAATAATTTTAGGATTTTTATACTTATGGTATCATAGTAGGTACTATCCTTGCTAGTTTAGAGGAGAGTGAGTTTACTACTTTTCTATTATGTGATGTTAATTATAATAGAATTAGAGAAAATAAGTTGAAAATTGTTATTGCATTTTTCCTAACCTATGATTATTTATTTAAGATGGCACCATAACCAGCTAAGCAATCTACCTCATTTCCTTCGATGAAAATGGATGCTCTATTTAGGATAATGGAGATTATGACCCATGTCATGCAATAGTAGAGTGTTGTGATGCCACAATTACATCAAGTTGCATATAAGTAGTGGATGCAAATTATGACAATGTCCTTTACTAGATATCAATAGAAAGAGAAAATGAGACTAGCTAAGTTTATGAGACATAACCCTCCTAAATTCAATGGTAGTACAAAATTGAATGTAATTGAGTAGTGATTACGAAAGGTGGAAAAGACTTCCAGGACTACTTTATATCGTAAAGACAGAAAGATGATGTTTGTTATATCTCTTCAAGAAGGAAGCTAAGTTTTGGTGGATGGGGACTCAGTAGATGATGGAGACTAAGGAAGAGGTCATAGATTTGGAGAACTTTCAAGGGAGGAAACAGACTTTACAAGACTCAATCTAGTAGGTCATGTAGTGGATGGACTAGAAGAAGCCCTATTTTTTACCCCCAACATTTGATAGAGGTAGTTGTTAATCATGCTATTGATCAAGATGTAGAAGTAATAAATTAAGAAGGATCAAGATTACTCGGTGTTTCAATGATGGGAGAATATGAAAAATAAATCTTGTTTAGTGTTTTTTATTTGATGATATTGGAAGAACATTCTCATGTGTTATATTGTATGTTTTGATGGCATTGGAAGAACATTCTCATGTGTTGTATTGTATGTTATAAGCTTTTATTGTGTTAATGAGTGAATCTTACATATAAAGTAAGTCAAGATAATATTACATTATCACATTACCTTTATTTGATCATACATTTTAGAAAATATATTTCACACACATTAGTTAATTATTTCAAGTGTGCATAACTAGTTTTAAGAACTCACTTTGCAATAATCAATTATGTTTCTAAATAATCTATTATGTTCTTGATTGTCTCTAGAAGAAACAAAGAACATTATAATTGATTAACATTCAATATAATCGGTTATCAAATTGCAATCTTTTTATCATAATCAATTATGTTGTAAAATAATCAGTTATAGTATTCTAATAGTGTTTCTATAAATAACTCTAAGACATTATAATTAATTAACCCTTGAAATAATTGATTTTGGACAATTGAAAAAATCATTATAAATACAAAACTACATCAAACTTTTGAGAGAGATAACTAATTTTATATTTACACAAGAGATTTACAAGTTCTCTAAGAAAATTTGTATCTATTTTAAATCTTTCATTACTTCAAAATGATCAATTAAGAAAAAGTGTGATAAATAGTATTATCTTGATGGTGTACTCATCTTTGAATACCAATTATTTAGGTGATATATTTCTTTTAATATGAATTTTGTATTACATCTTCTTTGTGTAATTTTTGTATAGTATATCCACATTATTTTCTCTTTAGGGTTGTTCAAGAGGGTTAGTATCATTGTCTTGAATGTGATTATATTTTAGAATGTAAAGTGTGGTTGTAATCTAAACATTCAAAGATAGTGAAAATAATCACTCTAAGATTAATTTAATTGATATTATATGTAGAATCAATTGATTCTAACTAGACTAATACCTTTCTTCTAAATCTTTCTATCTTATGAGTAGTTTTTTAAACTTGATGTTGGAGTGTTTATTGTAACTCCTCATTCTATTTTCAAAGTTGTTTTTGTTCTTTTACCACTTCCTCTACCTTCTATTAAGCTTCTCTATTTGTCATCATAAGTCATCCATCATTTGTAGGACTTGTGGGATTGTCATCGTTTTCGCTAGATTGGGAATTTGATCTAGAATTTTGAGTTGTCATTTTTTTAGTAAATCAAAAAATGAACTATACTTGTGTGGAATGGGGATAGTTTTACTTGCCTCACAATGAATGCCAAAATATTCTATCTAGGTAGAAAATACTTCTAAGATTTGGATTATCTAAAGTAGAGCATTCAATATGTTTATCTCTAATATTTTGTGATTTATTTATAGGTCTTCAGGTCCAACCCTTCTATCGTGATAATATTTAATAGTCCTCAATCTTGTATTTTGTGAAATATGGTCCTTAAGTTTCATGAAGAGTATCATGTTTATGTAAATCTTGGAACATCATGGGGCTAGTTGTAATAGTAGGTCCTATTAGAGTTAATTAATAACCATGGCTCATAAAAACTCAAAATCTTTAACCCATTGGATATTTGGTAAGTTTCATACTGATCTACAAGATCGATCAAATATCAATAGTAGAGAATACACAATACCTAATCTCAAACTAAAAGAACAAGGAAATTATTTTCATTGATTCCTCCTTAATTGAATAATGATTACCATAAACTTAATTTCAATATTCGGTGAAAAAGTAACATTTAGAATGTAAGGACCCAGTGTAAGATAGTTCTAGTAAAACAGTGATTTAAGGGGTGAAAAGTGAAAGTGTTTAATAAAGTTTTAAAAAGGATTATTAATAGAAAAACAAAACCTTTCAACCTTAATTCTTTTAAGTCCATTATCTCTTTAAAACCCTTTTCTCTCCACTTTCTCTACCTTTTCTCTAATATATCTTTTCCCTCCTTCATCCATTTCAAGATCTAAAAGTATCAAATCGAAGCTTGTGAAGAGTAGATGACATCCAACCGATTGAGAATTTGATTTGGGTAAGTTTTCTTTGCTCTGAAACCCCTACCCCCAAACTGTTTTGTCCTTACATGTGGACCTTGCTCCCCTTGCATGTGGCTCTTTTCTCATCAATATGGCCCTATGCTACCTTAGGTTCTTAATGGTGTGTTTGGATTGTGAAACAGGTGATTGGATAGGTAGATAGAGCACTTGAAACTTTGCTCAAAGGTGGCAGCAGTCCACTGTTTTAGGAATCCCTTTAAGGTAAGGGAAGCTAGTGTTAGGTTGAGTTTTGAATTGTAGAAAAATCTGATTTTGGGCCTGTTATGGACTGATATACCCTAGACTGTGATTGGATGTGTGTGTTAAATGGTTTAAGAACCTACACTTGTGAATTGTTGTCATGGTTTGCAGAATTGATAAATTAGATTGTAATGATTTGAGTACTATGTCCATGGTTAATGGTATACTTGTTTATTACAAATTGAGTTTGCTTAAATTCTGAATGACAAAAATCTGGTTCCAGGTTGTATGAAAATGTGCAAATTTGAAAGGGGTGTAAAACTTGTGAATTGACTGTGCTGAAATTTCCTAATTCTTATATTGAAATGTATGCTAAAATTTGTGTAAATAAGTAAGAGTTAGATGGATTGGTTGATTTGTATCAAATTGTGCTTATTGTGATTATTGATGTGTTTGAAATGTAAGGTGTTATAACTTTCAATTGAGTAAAACCTTGTTAAACCTATGAATCTGATTTGAGTTGACTTGGTGGTGTGGTAAATTGGAGTTGGTTAATTGAAATTTTGGAGAAGAATCTACATTGAATTAGTGACCCAATACTTTATAAAAACATACCTAAATTAATTTGTTGTGACTAGACTTATGACATAGATTTTGCTTGAATCCTTGAACAAAATGTGATAATCTGATATACAGTAAATTGATTGGTGTGGGATGAATTTTCTTTGAGTTAAGCTAATTGAATTCTTGTTTCAGTTGTGAAATTTTGTAAGAGAACCATTTTGAACTATTCGACCCATCAATTTTTCTTGAAAATAAAATGAGATAAGTTGATTTAACATGTTTAAATATATCAAATTTATGAATTGGGTCCAGTAAATCAAAGTGTTTATTTGCAAAATTTCTAAATAGAGTAATTGGAGCTTGTCCTAGATTTGGAAAATAGAAAAAAAGGAATATTTGAACAATCACACTTAGATAAGGGAAGCAAGTCTTAAATTAAGTTTAATAGGATTAGGGGAACATAGATTAGGAACTGAGTAGGTGACCTGTTTCTGGATTGCTACCCTTGACTGAGAGTGGAATGTTGAGTGTGTTGAATAAATGTGAAATCTGCCCTGTTTGGATTGAATACTGAGATTTAGGAACCTTTTAAATTGGACTATTATAATTTGAGTAACTGACCATGAGTTTGGTGGTTGTTTTGATTGAGTGTGTTTATGTTACAATAATGAAGTGAATATGAGATGTTGGGAATTACTTTAAATGAATTGTTAATATAACTTGATTGTAAATCTAGTGGTATTTGATGAGATTGTTATGCAGAATAATATGTTAAATGGCCACTGTGATAATGAGATTTTGAATTACTGTAATTCCTTGTTTAGTTTCCTGAGTATGTTTGAACTGTAGAGTAGTACAATTTGAGCTGAATAATGACTAGAAATGTATGATTGAGAATGATGAGCATGAAATGGGCAAGAGGCCGTGTAGTTCATATTGAGGAGAAGTTTATAATGAAATGAATGATATTTATGTTGGCATGAGGCCTTGGTGCTCCTATTGAGGGGAGCTTGATTATATGATATGAGTATGATGTTGGTAATGTAGTGTGTATGGGTTTAGGGATATGTTATAGGGTATCCAGACCTTAATGACTCTCTAGGTCACATAAATTAAGATTGTCATGTGGTGAAGGTCAATGGAGGTCTTACCAATTGTCTTTATGATGGTTGGTGAGGCTACCCTGATGTGAGATTTGTGTGGTGATGTTTTATGGATGATCCTGGGGTGAAAAAGACTCAGTGGTCTACCGGTTAGGCCCGTGATCCTAGAGTACACATCAGGTGCTAGCCCTAAATATCCGAAATCCATACAGTCTTTCGGAAGGTGTCAGTCTTATTTGTGATGTGTGAATTTTATTATGCGTAAAGCCTTAGGTAAGCCTTTACACTTGGATGTGATTGTGTTGAATGTCTTATTTATTTTATAAAATCATGTATTCTCTTTTGTATCACTAGCTTACCCTATGTGTATGTTAACTGCTATGATCGTATATTTTTCACGAGAACAGATGTTAGGTCTGAAGAGGGTTCATCAGCTGGATGACAGTAGATGTAGGGCGGTTGTAGTTGGAGTTAGAAATATTAAGGAATAAAAAAAAATTATAATATATATCTTAGGATCTTATTTAGTTTTCTCGAACAACGCAATAGAATTAATCTCTTTTAAATCTTGAAATATTATGCAATATATTAGTATATACTAGTATTTTGTGTATGTTACATAGACTAAATGATACATTTTAAAAAAAATTAAAAACAAAATATATATGTATATACTACGTAATAAATTAATAATTGAAAAATAAAGACTTGATATATAATTTCGTCTCATTATTTTTTTTTCAATTTCATTTTATTATTATTTATAGCGTTAATTTGATAAAATTAAACAAATATCATTTCTTTCATAATATAAGAATACAAAATAATGTTAACATACCTTTTTTTAGCTTGCCATTACTGTGATAGAGGAAAATACATTGATTTACCTAAAAAAACCAAATTAATAAAATGAGATGAAATTAATATTAAAAATAATCATGGAACGAAATTGAAGACTGGGCAATGGAACTCGCGAGAGAGGGAGAAACGAGGAGTACTAGTGAACTGGGAAAATAGAAGAGTGACTGGCTGGGAGTGATGAAATAAGAACTTTCAACGTCGGTTATAAATTCAAAACAACGTTAAATCAAATTTTTATGTCGGTTATATTTTAAACCGACGTTGATTGTCGAGTATCAACGTCGGTTAAATACATAACCGACGTTGTTATAGTTTCTACGTCGGTTGTATTTGTAACCGACGTGGAAAATATACTAATATTTACAATTATGCCACCGCGTCTAAAACAATGTCGGTTATATTGGTAACCAACGTTATTCTGTGACGTTGAAATCCTTTTTTGTAATAGTGTTAGGATAATAATTTAGTCAACAGTAAATATATATTTTTTTTAAGTACCTGTATTATTACTTCATTCACATACATACACTCATGCATGCTCAATTAATACAATTGAATTCTCCTTAATAACATTTACAAGTATAACTACAATTTTGTTTAATTTAATTGACTGCAATGAAGCATATGTTGTCGCTTGTCTAATGGCATCACTAAAAGGCAATTGATAATTCAACTTATTTATCAAAATACATTTATTATGATAAATACTCACGACCTTCGGTTTTGATGATTTGGTTAAATTAGTTGCAATCCGAGCACATATGCACATTTGAAACAAGCTGTCTATTAGGAGAAATCAATAGCCACCCTCACTGTACGCATTATTTAGTCCTAGTCAACACACATACCCACATTTTAATACCATTTTTAACCTCCAAAAACGGCTCCAAACTCAATACTATCCATCTTCTTCCACCATAAATACCGATCAAACCGTTCTCTTCCAGGCATTACCAATGGCTTCAACACAGCCTACTGTCTTTGGGAGCTCTCATTCTGTTCTTGGCGTCATGGACATCGCCAAGAAACAAGAAATGGGAGTACCAGAAATGTATATTAACCCTCAAGACCCTACAATTCTATCAGATGAAACCAGTTTCCCAGCCATTCCTGTTTTCGACTTGAAAACCTTGGTGCATGAAAAGGCTAGAGATGCTGAACTTGACAAGTTCTACACTGCATGCAAAGATTGGGGTTTCTTTCAGGTTTGTACTTAGCACCCCAATACATAGTTATTAATACAGTGTAGAATTAGTGATTAGTTATTTAGTTTTCCATTTACAGCAATTAATTAATATAATCATTGCTGTTAAATGTTAACTTCTGAATAATTTTTGTTCTGGTCTTATATGAGAGCACTGTTTCTCTACGCAGGTGGTGAACCATGGTGTTAGCTCTCAACTGCTGGAGAAGCTGAAACTTGAGATTGAAAAATTCTTCAAACTTCCCATTGAAGAGAAGAAGAAATACAAGATCAGACCAGGTGATGTTCAAGGTTACGGAACTGTGGTTAGATGCAAAGATCAAAAGCTTGACTGGGGGGACAGATTCTACATGGTGATCAACCCTGTTGAAAGAAGAAAGCCATATCTTCTCCCTGAGCTCCCTGCATCGTTTAGGTCTTTCAACCCATTTCTCTCTCTTTCCTTATATACACTTCCTTAATTTTGTTTTATTGCTTTGAATCAAAAGTTAGAGTTTTTGTGATCTTGGTAGTTGAGATATATAGAGCTAATGATATTTATATGGATATATATATCTGTGAAGGCATACCTTGGAGTCATACTTGAGGGAATTGAGGAAACTTGGAATGGAACTTCTTGGATTATTAGGAAAAGCAATAGGGTTGGAGAAGAAGGAAATAGATGAGTTTTTTGATGATGGGATGCAGTCAATGAGAATGACATACTATCCACCATGCCCAAAACCAGAACTTGTTGTAGGGCTCACCCCCCACTCTGATGCCACAGGCATAACCATCCTTCATCAGGTGAATGGAGTGGAGGGTCTGGAGATAAAGAAAAGTGGGGTTTGGATTCCTGTGACCTTTCTACCAGATGCTTTTGTAGTTAATGTTGGGGACATCATGGAGGTGTGTCATGCTTTTCTCTACTTTTTCCTAAGTTTTTCTCCATTTATTAATATAATCATGCACGTGTTCTATTCAACTTCATCTTAGGATTAGGATAGGATATGCATTCTAGTTTTTCTCCATCAAATCAAACTTACATTATTTTCAACAAAAATAAATAAATCCTATGCATCCCTTTTTATTTGCTTTAAATGGATAAAGCAAAACTCAACGTCACACCACGTCAGGATTACCTATTAAAATGAATGAGAACCGTTTCAAATTAATCAGCAGGGAAAATGATACTCGTATACTTTATTATTAATTTAAATCTATTAATTATGAAATAAAAATAATTTTTAAATGCACAGTATGATCTATTTCTTCATCTCTCATAAATTTCTGCTAACTGTAAAATTTGTTTAATGAAATCTGTTATCAACCCTTTTTTTTTTCATGCAAAGTGAGTTTAATTTGTGTTTTAATTTAAGGTTTTCCGAAACATATATTTTCTTAATTTGAAGTTTATTTATTTTTATGTAAAATCTTTAAAATAGATTGATAAACTTATTTTAAATTGTTTATTGAGCTCAAAGCTTCAAATAGTGAATATAATCTTATAAATAAATCAGCACTGGTATTTTATATAAAATAGTTTAATAAAAACTTAATATGAAAAAATAATAATAACTTATATCTACTTCAGAATATAGATAAGTCTATGATATTTTAAAGATTTTGAAATAGTCTAAAGTTTGATCTTTGCAATTATTTATGTTGTTGTTTGATAAATAAGTTTATTATAACTAGTTTATATTTATTTCTATTTGAATTAGAAGTAAAATAAAGACGGGAGAAAAGAGGGCAAAAATAAGAATTATAGAAGTATAAAAAAGATAAATAAAATTTAAAGAAATCAAGAAAGTTCTTCCTCTCTTATTTAGATAAATAGAAAAGTAAATGAAAAAAATAATAATATATAATAATTAAAAATAAATAAATTTTACTAAAAATTATTTACAATATATTATTATTATTATTCTTAACATAAATCTATTTTTTTATGTTAATAAAAAATATTTGATGTTTTAAAACGTAAACCGAAAGTGAAATATAAAAAATTTGCCCTACTTTAAGAGAGAGATTATTTTATATGTCAGGTTCAAAGTAAACCTTACTTTTTGTTTATTCTTTTAAATAAATGATAGACACTTGATATTTTATTTTATATTAATAAAACACAACATGATCATTATTACTAAAAAGGTGTTAAACTTTTTTTAAAGTAAATATTGACATTTTATATTTTTATTGATTTTCTCTTTTTTATTTTTTTAAACAATAATTATTAATATTAAATATATCTTTATTTAATAAATAAATTTTGAGTCTCACTCAAATATATCTCACAATTTTATTAAAATAAACTTTACTATTATAATAAAAATAATTTTAAATATAATAATAAATTAGTTTTCAAAATTATATATTCGACTAGAATTTTAGTTTTAAAAATATACAGGTTATAAACACTTATTTTAATGTAATTTAAACTTTTAGAAAATATTTAACCAAAAATTTTATACAAAATAATATAGTAAGTTTATATAATAAATCATTGTTCTCTTTCTTAAATGAAAGGACATTTACTATTGTATTATCTTTCTCCATGTAACATGTAATTTTATTTTATTTTTATAATTTATAAATACAAATTTATTAATTATCTTAAAATTTTGTATGCTTAGTAAATTACTTTCCTTTTAATTATATATATTTGAAATTCTAACTAATTATATTAAATTAATTCTTGATATATCTTGAAAATACTCTCTTTTTACCCTTAATTCAAGTAATTCATTTTATTTATTTAAATAAATTGAAAATATTTTGTTTTTAATTTTTTATTTTAAGATTAAACTATTAAAAAATGTAAAATATATATTATATTAACTAAGTTTGATCTATTGAGCTCACTTCTATTCTTATTTATCCTTATAAAGAATCCGATTTTGTTTCTTTTTACTTATTTCTTCTTCTTCCAATTTTGCTAATAATGGAAGATTGATATATGAACAATCATATATTTTTTACACTTATTTAATACATATAATTTGTTCAACATAAGATATTTGTGCTAAATAAACACATATTAGTGCGAAAATATTGTGCACCAAGTATAATATTTTAATGTTAAACGCAAATCAATATATTAGAAATGTCATATAAATATTTTAAAAATGTGGATGTTAAACATTTTCTTTTCTCACCTTGTAAACAAATAAAGAAAGAATGAGAGGAGTGAAATCAATGTAAATGAGAGAATGTCCTTATCCAGAAAAGTGATGCTTTCGGTGTGATGTTGCAGATTCTAAGCAATGGGGCCTACACGAGCATAGAGCACAGGGCTGCAGTGAACAAAGAGAAGGAGAGAATTTCTATTGCGATGTTCTTCAACCCTAAATTTGAGGCAGAGATTGGGCCAGTCAAAAGTTTGTTAAATTCTGAAAACCCACCCTTGTTCAAAACCATGTTGATGGAAGATTACTTCAAAGACTTTTTCTCTCGCAATCTTAATGGCAAGTCGCACTTGGATAAAATGAGGATTAAAACTTTCCACTCTCTCAAAGATTAAACTTAACTATCTTATCACTATCCATCTCACCATCTTCTTGTATATACTTTATATCCTCTAATACTGTACCTTTGTACAAGAAATGTTGATATTTATATGGATCAACTTATATAATTCATATTTTACTTTTCTACATTAAAAAATCTCATCTTCTTTAATATGATGGTATGTGTTAGAAATAAAAGAATTTATAATTAAAATAAAAGAAAAAAGAAATAAAAAACTGATAATAAGTAATAATATAATTTTATTTTAAAAAATTATATTTTTTTAAAATTTAAGTAGAAATAATACTTTTTTAAAAAAAAAAACTATTGAAAATTGTTAAGAAAAAATTAATTTTCCTCTTTTAATTTTTTTTCTTAAGTACTAAACTAATAAAAAAGAAAAAAAAATTAACATAATTTTAAAAAAAAATACCATGTTTATTTTATAAAAGTAAACACATTTAGATAAAATTTTCTTAACGTGAGACTTTATTTTTTATATTTTCTTATTTGATGATTTTGATTAAATTAATCAAATTTTATCATTATGATTTATTCTTTGTTATTTATATTATTTATTTTTTCAATAAATTATAATAGAATTGATCTTAAGTAAACTTGTTAATATTAATAACTTTGTCATAATATTTAGTAGATTTTCATCGATGTAAATTTTTATATATTCACGTTTCCTTTTTTCACTACTTCTCGAACAAAATGAGATTGTATACCTTTAGACTTTGTCCTAGAATGAAAGGTATAATTTCTTGCAATGTGCAAGACATTATGATTGTCACAATATACATCAATCTTCTACTACTTATACCTAAGTTCCTCCATTATTTTTTAATCCAAATAGCTTCTTTGTATGCTTAGGTGACAGTCATGTACTCAATTTCTATAGTAGAAATTTCTATAATATCCTATAACTTAGATAGCCACTCTCCTACATGTGTAAATAAAAGACTAGTAGGGAATCTCTTTTTATCCAGATCACCTACAAAATCTAAATTAACAAAGCTTTTAATAACTAGTTTTATTCCTCCATAACATAATGCAACACCTAAGGTTCCTTTGATTTATCTAAGGACCTCTTAATAGCACTTTGGTGCTCTCTACCAAGATTTTTCACGAATCTACTAACCACTCTCACTACTAGTACAATGTCTGATCTTGTAGGCTTCCCACCATTGATGCATATGCTTGCAATCTTGCATGTTAAAGTACTGCAAGATTTTCATAAAGTAATTCTTCTAAGAAAATCAAACATTTCTATCTTTTCTATCTTAGTGAATTTGCATCTTTAAAATCTTGTTTATTAGTCTCAAGTCTTTCATATCAAATTCTCTAACCCAATTGTGCCTTTAATTCTTAGATTCGATCTTTTTTAGGGCTTACCACCAACATGTCATCCATATATAACATCAAGATGACAAAATTATTTTTATCAAACCTATTGTAATAGCTACAACGGTCTAAATTCAATTTGTTGTAACCAAGGTTAATAATGAAACAACAAAATCTGTTGTACCAATACTTGGGTGCCTATTTTAGATTGTATAGAAATTTCATCAACCTACAAACCAAGTTTTCTTATCCTTTAAAGCCTTGTGGTTGGAGCATATATATCTCCTCTTCAAGTTCTCCATGAAGAAAAGTAGTCTTTATATCTAATTGCTCAATATGCAAATCAAATGTTGCATAAATAACCATAACAACTCTGATTGAGGTTAATTTGACAACTAGTGAAAATATTTAATTGAAATTAGTGTCTTCTTTTTAAGCATACTATTTTACCACCAATCTAACACAATATCCTTCCATTTGATTATTGTCATTTCACTTGATCTTATAAACCTATTTACAACCAATAGTTTTCCAACTTTTCAGAAGTTTAACAAGTTTCAATGTTTTTTTTCTTTAAAGATTCTCAATTTATTCTTGCATTATAATCATTCACAAAGAAGCATCTAAATCACTCATAATCTCTTGAAAAATTGAAGGTTCTCCTTCTTCATTTAGAAGATAATATGCATCATAGTTATCATCTCATCTTATAATGTTAAGATAGTTTGACTTTTTCTCATGTTGATCACCAGACTCTTTTATTACTAACCTCATTTGTTTCTTATTCTTTGTGCTCTTATTGTGACTTAGAAGAGTCATCTAAATGTAATTCATTTTCTACAAAGATTACATCTTTGCTAACAAAAACATTGTGTCCAGTGGGATCCCAAAAGTGATGTCCCTTCACATTGTAGCATAACCCAAGAATATACATATCTTGGATTTTATATCTAATTTTATTCTTTCTTGAGAGTTATACATTACGTACATAAGACAATCAAATACACATAAGGATGAATAATCAATAGATTTGCCTTCCCACATCTCCATCGGTGTCTCCAAATCAATCAATATTGATAAACGTAAATATGTATTTATTATGTAACAAACAATTTTAACTATTTCTATTTAGAACGACTTGGTCAATCTTACTATTCTTAACATAACTCTTATTCTATCTATGATAGTTATGTTCATCCACTCTATCACACCAGGTGTAAGTAGAATAGAAAATTGTCTAATAATACCCTCTTGTTTACATAATGCTAAAACATTATCATCTACATATTCTCTCCATTATATGTCCTTAAGCACTTAATTTTTTTCTAGTTGCAAGTTCTACTCATGTTTTGAATTTCTAAAACTATGAAAACACATTTGACTTCTTCTTGATAGGGTATAAGCATAATCTCCTAGAGTAATCAACAATAAATGATAACAAAAATTTTTTCTCCTCTAACAAATAATATTGGCGATTCCCATAAATCAAAATGAATCAAGTTCAAAACGTGTTTACTTTTGGTGGTTACTCTAACAAACTTCAATATATTGCTTACTTATCAGATAGTGTTTGTAGAAGGGTAAATTATCTTCTTTAAGTCCAAGTAAGAGATTACATTCTACAAGAATTTTATATTATCCTCTACCAAGTCTATGATTGCACATGATCACTGCTTCTTCTTGACTTATTTTTGCAATTGATGTCTCTGCTTCTTACAACGTATCTCCTAAAAGCACATCTAAATTTGCCATGATCTTCTTCACTTTCATGATTATCAAATTCCTTTCACCACCTTTAAGATTCAACCTTCAACATGGATCTTACATCCAAGGTCATCTAATTGTCCAATAGACAATCAACTCTTCTTCAAGTCCTTCACACGTCGTACCTCTTGAACTATGCGTACAGTACTATCATATATTTTTATTTTAACAATACTAACTCGAAAGATCTCTAAGGCATGACCATTTTTTATGAATACAGATCCACTTGGGATAGGTTCGTAAGTGTGAAACCAATGTCTGTGTGGACTTATGTGCTAAGTTGCACTTGAATCCACTATCTACTTGTTATAAAACTATCTTTCACCGTTAGAGTTAATTACTATTTCGCTCACAAGAATAAGTACTTGCAACACAACCTTTTGAGGTTGATGTTTCAAAGTTCTCTCCTCCATTCTTCTTATGCCAATAATCTTTCCTTGTGTGCCCTTTCTTGCCACAATATCTCATTATGAGGTTGATCTATCTCTCATGATTGTTAAAGTCTACGCGTGTTTGAAACTTTCCACTTACAAATAAAGTATTTAGATTGTTGATGTAGTTCATTACTGATATAGAATTACTCATTTGAAAAGTATGCTCTTTAAGAATATTCTTGCATGAATTGACCCAAATATTTTTTACAATATTGGGAAGATATTCACTGATGGATAGTAAGAACAACTATATAAAGGAATATTACTTCACTTTAAATCCAAAATAGGTTTATCGGTCTTTTTCACTTATATATTATTTAACTTTCTCATTTATACTTAATATGGGGTTCAAACTCATCTTTAACTCTAACAATTTCCCTTTCAAATAAGTCTTTTCAACATTGGTACACCCTCCGTCTAGTGGAAACATTGTTTAATAATGAATAATTCTATGATAACCATTTTATTTTTTTCACTTGTACATTTGTTTATCATAATGGGATATTGTTTTTCTAAAATTCATATTAGAAAGATTTTCAATAAAAAAATCTATTAATCTAAGATCTTTACTATTTCTTGTTAATTGAACAAACTTGAATCTAATATTAGTATTGAGAATCAAATAATAATTTAAAAATTGATAACTAAAATAAAAGATGAAAAGAAAAAAAAAATTAATAATAAAAAAAATTATAATCTCCAAAAAAATAATAATATCGTCTTGTAAAAATAAAAAAATATAATTATTAAAAGAATTTATAAAAGACATTTTTTTTCTAATTTTTTTAATACTAAATCAATAAAAAACACACTGTAACATTCTATAATAAGAAAAATAAATATTATAATAAATTTTTTGTATATGTACTTCTCGTTTCAAAGCATGATATGCGACTATTTTTTTTTTTTTTTTTTTTTTTTTTTTTTTTTTTTTTTATTATTATTATTTTATTTTTATGATGGCAACAGTAAAAAAAAACTTTCTTCACATAAAATAAATACTATTGGAAAAGTAACAATAGAAGGAAAATTGGAATCAGTGGCCGCAACCACAAAATAACACTCATTTTAATATATTTTTAAAATTAATGAATGATCAATTTTAGTTTTAGTTTCTAATCTTTTCTTTATTTTTTTATTTCTTAAAAATTTAAAATTATTTTTTTAATATATAATATTTATTTTAGGTCAAATTATTATATTAAAAAAATTATATTTATTATAAAATAAGTTTGTAAATAATATTTAAAATTAATTAAAAATATAATTTTTTCTAAAAATTTTTTACAAATTTTCTATCACAAATTTGAAAGTAAAAAATTAATAAAAAATTATTTTTTACAAATAAATAAATAAAAATTTTTCCATAAACAAATTTATAAAAAATTTATCATAAATAAATTAATAAAAAAATCACAAATAAATTTATAAAAAAATTTCACAAACAAATGTATAAAACGTAAAATAAATTATTAAAAAATATTTAATAAATAATTAATTTTTTTTTCATAAAAATAAATTTATATAAAATGTTTTATAATAAATAATTTTATTCTCAATGTTAATATTTATTTTAGAAACCAAGCCATATGATTATTATGGATGTGATTTTTTTGTTAGTCACAAGAAGTTAGATGATGTTATATAACTATAGAAAATAAACTTTGACTTTATAATTTTTATTTCCCACCCATCAAGATAGAAAGGAAAATCTTTTTATTTCCTACCCACGAAGATAGAAAAGAAAACCTTTACAATATTACAAGGATAAAAAATATATTTAATTCTATAAAAATCATTCACAATAGAGAAATATTTAATTCTATAAAAATCATTCACAATAGAGAAAAAAGAATTCACATACTAATTTCACAATATGAATTGGAAAAATTTATAAATAGATAGAAATCAGTGTGACCAAATGAATTTATAAGTATTTTACTTTTGTGTGATCTCTCAATAGACACAAACTTGAGATAACAATTTAAAAAGATACTTGCATCGCATGCCATCATAACGTAGAATATAAGATTTTTTTAATACACGTGTGCAATTTCATACAATGCCCAGTAACATGTATACTTCTAGATAATTTTTTATTTCTAAAATCAATATTAATAATTTGACCTAAAATAAATACTATATATATTAAAAAAATATTTCAAAGTTTGAATAAATAAAAAGTAAAGAAAAGATACAAATCAAAACTAAAAGTATCATCTGTGCATTATATGAAATTTTAAGTATTAAAATATTTGTTATTAAATTTTATTATATTATTATATGAAATTTTAAGTATTAAAATATTTGTTATTGTATTTTATTATATTTATATTTTATATCCTTAAAAATCTCATTCTAAAAATATGATTAAATTAATATATATAAAATAATAAAAATTTTATTTTATAAACTAATTTTATAAAATTAAATTAAATTATAATTTTATTTCTATTATAATATTAGAAAAATTTTTATTGGATCTATCATATCATTCTTACTTAAAATTATTTTGTCTTATAAATATTTAGTTTTACATCTTAAAAATCTTATATCACCTATTATTGATATTAATAATGATTTATAAATATTTTTAACATATGAATATTTTTAAAAGATAAAATTACATCGAAATTATAAAACTTTTAAATAAATAAATACTTAAATATATATTTTACTACCCACGATTTCCGTCAGTAATTAATTGTTGTTTCTTAAGAAAAAAAAAAATCTCATAGAGTTCGTTCATATGTTCCTTCTTAACAAACAACAGTTATGTGTTATGATTCACATTAACTGATATATTTTATTCATATTAATATATTTACAATAAAATAATAAATATTACGCGTCAACAAATTATATTTTAAGTTTTGAGCGTAGGGTTTGTTCTATTTTGACAACAAATTGCAATATTCCCGCCAACCTTACCCCAAACTCACGTCATTCTATTAATTAATGCCTCATTGTACGCGTGCCCAATACATTAAATTAATTTTCAGAATATTTAAATTGTTTGTTTTTCAATTAACGTGTCTTATGAATTTTTTTATTTTATTTTATCATGAATATAATGTTTTGTTTCTTTGTACAGCTTTACAAATCGCTCGAGTTTGATATTCTAAAAAGTAAATGAAATGTTGGATACAAACACAAAGTCCATAATGAGAATGTTTGAAACCTCTTTTAAAATTCCAAAATCTCAAAATCAATTAAAAAAATTTTAAACCAACTGGGAAGAACAGAAAATTGTAAAAAGAAAACAGAACTGGTCAATATGTTAATATTCGTTGGATAATAAAAAAGAATTGTAAAATAATTAACAGAAATCAAAATTGTTTATGTAGACTAAATTCGTTAAGCTATTCATGCAAGAATTGTTGGCACCATCTAATCTAACATTTTCCAAAAGAAAAAGGGACCTCGCTTTGGAAAGAAAGTGATATTTATATTTAAAATAATGATCTTATTAATAATTTTATTGGATAAAGATAAATTAATCTGATAGTTATAAAGACTAAATAACTAATATGTCTTTAATTATTTTCGACAAATATTCGACTTTTTACTTAATCCAATAATATTAATATTAAGTTTAAATTTATTATTTTTACAATATTCATTGAAAACAAAAATTTCAGATAAATCTATTAAAAGTCTATTCAATAAATTTTCTAATTAAAATTTATTAATATAATTTATTACTAAATTATATTATAAATAAATAATATTTATTATGTATAATTAATTTTTTAATTATATGTTGAATTCTATTTATATTATTTATTGATTTAAATGTTAAATTATAAATATATCATTACAAGATGAGAAAGAATCATAAAAAAACATATACAAAAAATTAAAAATAATTTTAAAATACTTTATTGATGTAAATACAAATAACATATATTTATTAAAATTTGTATATTTTATCATATTTTTTATAAATGTATCATCTTTCAATATTTTTTTATATATATTTATAGAACTATATTAAGTGTCCATAAAACGATAGAATAGTAGTAATATAGACATGTGATAAAAGGTGGAAAATTATATATTTGAAATGCATTCATATTAATTTCATTCAGCCACCTTTAGATTTTAAAAAATGATTAGATAGGAATGATAGATGAGATGACATATTAGAGTTGAAGACAACATCACAGGCGCGTCATGCAGACATAATATTGTTGAAAAGGTGGCGGATCCAACCGCTTTTCGATTAGATATGAACATGTTTTATTGGTAAGAAACTATTAAATCATTATCACATGTTTAAATACTCACCATAAAATTTATTGTAGCATTTTATATATATATATATATATATAACGAGATTTTCTTATTTTAAAAATCAAAATTAGAAATTTATTTATTATCATCAACCATTTATCACATTACATTGCTCTCTTACACAATATTTATATTTCTATTCATAATGTCTTCAACTACAACAGTAATGTCTTCTATCACCAATACAAGGTTATAATAAACCAAAATAATGAACCTACATTTTTGTTAAAAAAAATTATTAATATAACACCAAAATACTAAATATGTAACTTAAATTGAACAAATCACCAATCATATTACAAATAACATCAAATATGACATAAAGTCTATCGATTTTGTTTTATTATCTCCGCTTCAATAAAAGATAACAACATCAATTACAATTTCAATTTCAATTTTCATTCGGTTCTAAAAGAAGTGAAGTCATAAGTCATCACTTTTCTTTTGTAAGTATAGTATTCGATTCGGAGCCAAAGAAGATCATAATTGATACCGACCCTGACATCGGTAAAATACTTATCTGCTTTTCAATTTTATTTTTTGTGTACTTTGTTTCGTTGTATTTATTGTGCTAATCCAAATCAATTTGAAGTCATAAGTTTTTGTTCCTCTGTTTCTGATCTCAGAATAAACTTTAACTATTTTTTTTTTATCAATTGGACATTGTCGGCTTGATTTTTCCAATTCCTTGTTTCTCTGAGAATTGCTACTGGTTTTTGTAGATGATGGCATGGCAATATTCCACGCTCTACAATCACCAAAGGTTGAAGTTATTGGTCTCACAACCATCTATGGAAATGTTTACACCACTATGTGATAAATTTCATCATCTATCGAGTTTAAACCCTCTCTATTTATCCCTATTTAACCGTTTCAGTTACAGTAGCTATTATTTCTATTGCATTTGTTGAACTCTTCTCCTTCCAACTATTTGCTATATATAATATATTGCGTTTATGTTCTCTATGTTAGAATTTTTAGGTCACATATGTATTATTTAAATGTGTTAGGATCATTATTTAATTTGCCAAAATTATAAAGTGGTCTACTTAATATTAACTTTATGGTTAAGGGTATAATTGTCATGAAAAATTAATTGTGTAGATACCAGAGAATATTCTGTTTTTGATAAGGGGCCGAATTCAGAATATTCATAATAATGTACGTAATCTCAAAATTAATTACGTAGGGTTATGGTCCCCAAAGGAGAGAGAAAATACTTTATAAGAATTAGGGTTTTCTATTTTTCAAGTCATCCCCATCAGACGAGAAAAACACAGAAGCACTCTCCCAATGGCGTCCAATACAGGTACGCTTCCGCATCTTGTTTCATCATGAATGAGATATAGGTTTCTGAGATTATTTCATGATTATGCTGTAATTCTTGGTTTATTTGAATAAGCATAATTATTGATTATAAAGAAAAATTCTAACAATGGTATCAGAGCCAGCCTATAATTGATTCATGTATGTATTTTCTTTTTTTGGAAATTTTAAAATTGAGGGTTTTCAAAATTATGATTTTGGACAATTTTAAAAATCAGGGCTTCAAAATTATAATTTTGGGAATTTTGAAATTAGGTTTTCAAATTTGGGATTTATTGTTTTTCATAATTGATTGACATTGGGATGAGTGTTTACAATTTTATTGATTTATTGAGATATAATTTTGTACGGGAACGTTGAATGTATTTTTATCCTATACAGTTAACCCTCACAGTGATATTTTTATTTAATTTGGGATTATGCATTCAAGATTCTTTTGTTGATTTCACAATTCAGAGACACATATATTGAAATTTTTTAATTAATGAAAATTGTACAAAAAGGTTCCCTGTTAGGCAATTTTTTGAAATCAACATTTGAATTATATTGTTTATGAAAGTTCAAATTTTAACTACGGTTTAACATTGAATATGAATTCAGTTTCAAGAAGTCGCCAAAGTGACCTCTCTTGTGTATGGATTATTCAGAAAAATGTTTGTGGGTATATTTATCCATGCGGGTATTAGTCGGCCCAAAGGAAGATTGATGCTTGGCCCGGGTTGTATACACACCTGTGATGGTAAACATGTGATAATTATAAAGTTTTACATGTGGATAATGAATCAGTCCAAAGAAGGGTTTATTATTTGACGTGAATTATTATCAATGATTGATCATTACAACAAGTATGTCACTAGCAATCAGTATTACTGTCCAAAGACTTGATATTGATGGTGCACTAGATATCTTGTGATGGGATTGTGGTATTATTTGAACATATGGATTATTATTATTATTTTTTTTTTATGAGCATAATTATAGTTTCTAATTTTATTTTTTATTTTGTTCTCTCAATACAGCAACAATTGGTTCAATATTTGCTAATGTAAATTCGGTTCCCGTTCTTAATGGGACAAATTTTAAGGACTGGAAAGAGAACATTGAAATTGTTCTTGGCTGCATGGATCTAGATCTTGCATTAAGGATTGAACAACCCCCTTCTCTTACGGACTCTAGTACCTTTGAACAGAGGAGAGAATTTGAGAAGTGGGATCGTTCAAATCGCATGAGTCTTATGATCATTAAGCGCGGCATTCCTGAGGTGTTTAGGGGCACTGTTTCTGAAAAGATAACAAATGTCAAAGAATTCCTTGTTGAAATTGAGAAGCGCATTGCAAAGAGCGATAAGGCGGAAACAAGTACACTCCTTCAGAACTTGATTTCCATGAAATATCAAGGCAAAGGAAACATTAGGGAATATATTATGAGCATGTCTAATATTGTTTCAAAACTTAAGGTACTTAACCTTGAGATATCAGAAGACTTGCTCATACACTTAATATTAATTTCTCTCCCTTCACAGTACAGTCAGTTTAAGATATCTTATAACTGTCAAAAGGAGAAATGGACTCTTAATGAGCTTATTTCATATTGCGTACAAGAAGAGGAAAGGTTAAAACAAGACAAAACAAAAAGTGCCCATTTTGTAAGCACCTCCAAAAATAAGGGAAAAAGAAAGAAAATTGAGGATCCCAAGAATGAAGCTGTTAAGGGACCAGCACAAAAGAAGCAAAATCAGGGTGACACATGTTTCTTTTGCAATAAGTCTGGACAAGTAAAGAAGAAATGTACCAAATATCATGCTTGGCGTGCAAAGAAGGGTATGTTTCTTACTTTGATCTGTTCTGAGGTCAATTTAGCTTCAGTTCCAAGAAACACTTGGTGGTTAGATTCTGGTGCCACTACTAACATCAGTGTTTCATTACAGGGTTGCCTGAACTACCGAAAGCCGATTGATGCTGAAAGATGGATCTATGTTGGAGATGGCAAATCGGTAGAGGTGGAAGCTATAGGGCATTTTAGATTATTGTTATGTACTGGGTTTTATTTGGATTTAAAAGACACTTTTGTAGTACCGTCCTTTAGACGGAATTTGGTTTCAGTTTCTTATTTGGACAAATCAAGATATTTATGTTCATTTGGGAATAATATATTTAATTTGTCTTTTAATTCAAATATTGTTGGAACTGGTTCACTTTTGACTTATGATAATCTATATTTGCTTGACACTGTAGCTACCTATAATGAATCCTTAAATGTGGAATCACGTGATACTAAGCGTAAAATTAATAATAATAATTTAGGAAGATTATGGCACAAGCGCTTAGGTCACATCTCTAAAAATAAAGTTGAACGGCTTGTGTCAGATGGGATCTTGGATTCCATTGACTTTATAAACTTTGATGTTTGTGTTGAATGCATTAAAGGCAAACAGACCAAAGTAAAGAAATTAGGTGCGTACAGAGCTACGGACGTCTTAGAATTGATACATACGGACATTTGTGGGCCATTTTCTACACCTGCTTGGAATGGTCAACAATATTTTATATCATTCATAGATGATTACTCGAGATATGCATACTTATTTCTTATACATGAAAAGTCACAATCTTTGGATGTGTTCAAATCATTTAAAGCTGAAGTTGAAAATCAACTCAATAAACGAATCAAACGTGTCAGGTCAGATCGCGGTGGTGAGTACTATGGTAGATCTGACGGTTCAGGTGAACAACGTCCAGGACCTTTTGCCAAGTACCTAGAGGAATGTGGAATCGTTCCACAGTACACCATGCCAGGCTCACCTAGCATGAATGGTGTAGCTGAAAGACGAAACAGAACTCTTAAGGATATGGTAAGGAGTATGATTTGTCATTCTACCTTACCAGAGTCACTCTGGGGAGAGGCATTAAAGACTGCAGCTTACATTCTAAATAGAGTGCCAACCAAGGCAGCTACCAGAACACCTTATGAACTTTGGACTGGGCGAAAGCCTAGTCTAAACCATTTTCACGTATGGGGTTGTCCAGCTGAAGCAAGGCCTTATAAGCCGAATGCAAATAAATTGGACTCTCGAACCGTGAGCCGCTACTTTATTGGTTACTCAGAAAAATCTAGAGGATATAAATTTTATGATCCCACATTAAAGACAATTTTTGAGTCAGGAACTGCCACATTTTTTGAGGATATTGAGTTTGGGGGGAAGAATAAGGTTAGAAACTTTGTCTTAGAGGAAGAATTGGTAATAATTCCAGAACCGATTCATACAGTTGTTTTTGATAAAGCAAATCCAGAACCTCCTCCAAACATTGTTATTGAATCTCCTATTCAAGATAATTTGGTTGTTCAAGAAGAGCAAACTCAAGATCCTCAAGAACCTGTGCTTCATGAGCCAATACCTTTATGGAGATCCACTAGAGAAAAGAGAAGTGCTATTTCAAATGATTACATGGTATTTCTCCAAGAACATGAGGAAAATAATGGTATGATGGAAAATGATCCAATTAACTTCCGTCAAGCCATGCAAGATTCCAATTCAGAAAAGTGGATTGAAGCAATGAATGAGGAGTATAAATCCATGCAAGACAATAAATTTTGGGAACTTGTCCTATTACCAGAAGGTGTGAAACCCATTGGTTGCAAATGGATATTTAAAACCAAGCGGGATTCTAAAGGTAATGTGGAAAGATATAAGGCTCGTCTTGTAGCTAAAGGTTATACTCAAAAGAAAGGGATTGACTTTAAAGAGACTTTCTCTCCAGTTTCATCGAAAGACTCTTTTAGGATAATCATGGCTCTTGTTGCACATTATGATTTGGAGCTTCATCAAATGGATGTCAAGACAACTTTTCTCAATGGTGACATTGATGAGACAATTTATATGGTGCAACCAGAAAACTTTGTGTCTGGAGACCCAAAGAATATGGTATGCAAACTGACAAAATCCATTTATGGACTAAAACAGGCATCTCGACAATGGTACCACAAATTTCATCAAGTAATTCTCTCATTTGGTTTTGCGATGAATCTTGTTGAGGATTGTGTGTATCACAAATTCAGTGGGAGCAAGTACATTTTCTTAGTCCTATATGTTGATGACATTCTGTTGGCCACCAACGATATAGGCATGTTGCATGAAACCAAAAGATTTCTATCAAGAAACTCTGAAATGAAAGATCTGGGTGATGTTTCCTTTGTATTAGGAATTCAAATACACAGAGATCGATCTCGGGGTATTTTAGGATTGTCACAAAGGAGTTATATTGAAAAAGTACTTAAAAGGTTTGGTATGCAAGAATGTAAATCGGGGGATACTCTAGTTGCTAAGGGAGACAAATTCAGTCTCAGTCAGTGCCCAAAGGGAAACTTAGAAATTCAGGAAATGAAGGAGATTCCTTATGCATCAGCAGTAGGGAGTCTAATGTATGCCCAATTATGTACGCGTCCAGATTTAGCGTACATAGTTGGGATGTTGGGCAGATATTTAAACAATCCGGGAATGGATCATTGGAAAGCAGCAAAAAGGGTTATGAGATATTTAAAGAGAACAAAAGATTATACGCTCATATATAAGAGATCAGACCAGTTGGAGATCACTGGATATTCTGACTCGGACTTTGCTGGATGCCAAGATAGCTTAAAATCCACTTTAGGATATGTCTATCTGCTTGCTGGTTGTGCAATCTCTTGGCGTAGTGCCAAACAGACTCTTACTGCTTCATCCACCATGGCAGCAGAATTTGTAGCATGCTATGAGGCATCTAATCAAGGGATTTGGTTAAGGAACTTTGTCACTGGGCTGCAAATTGTGGAAGGAATTGAAAGACCACTTAAGTTATACTGTGACAATAAATCAACCGTCCTATATTCCAACAAAAATAATAGCTCGACCAAGTCAAAACACATTGACATCAAGTTCCTAGTTGTTAAAGAAAGGGTACAAAGTGGACAAATTTCCATAGAACACTTAGGGACAAACTCCATGATAGCAGACCCTCTTACAAAGGGTGTTCCACCCAAGGTCTTTCATGAGCACACAGCTCGCATGGGTGTTTTACAGTTTGAGGAATTTTTGGTTTAGTGGGAGTTAGTCATTTATGTATTTTTTGTGTTCTGTATTTTTGGTAGTAAGTATGTATGCATACTTTTGTATTTGGATATAATTTTGATCAGATATAAAATTTGGTATTCAGTTATTACACTTTGTATAATAAGGTTGTTGATGATTGATCTCATTAAGGTAAAGTTGGACCAGTTGAAAATTGACATGTAAAGACCACCTGCATGTAATTTTCATGCTACACATTTCATGATGAATCTGTGTCATTTGGTTGTGTTAATATTAGTGATCATTGATGGTTGAGTTATGATTGATATAGCGAAAACTGCTTTGGTTCTATGTATTGACATGACTAATGGACGAGATTTTAGGCATATGCCCGAGGTATATAATGACAATTTTGAGCTCATAAAGTCTGACACATTTGTAAGGAAACGTATGTGACCAGTGGGAGATTGTTAGAATTTTTGGGTCACATATGTATTATTTAAATGTGTTAGGGTCATTATTTAATTTGCCAAAATTATAAAGTGGTCTACTTAATATTAACTTTATGGCTAAGGGTATAATTGTCATGAAAAATTAATTGTGTGGATACCGGAGAATATTCTGTTTTTGATGAGGGGCCGAATTCAGAATATTCATAATAATGTACGTAATCTCAAAATTAATTACGTAGGGTTATGGTCCCCAAAGGAGAGAGAAAATACTTTATAAGAATTAGGGTTTTCTATTTTTCAAGTCATCCCCATCAGACGAGAAAAACACAGAAGGAAAACATACGGCTCTCTTCTTTTGGAAGACCACACATACCCACTGTCACTATCATTGTTTTCACTCTTCCAATGGCGTCCAATACAGGTACGCTTCCGCATCTTGTTTCATCATGAATGAGGTATAGGTTTCTGAGATTATTTCATGATTATGCTGTAATTCTTGGTTTATTTGAATAAGCATAATTATTGATTATAAAGAAAAATTCCAACACTCTATACCCTTTGTTTTCTTTCATCTCTCTCTTTTTTGTCTTCATTGTTTTTACTATACACCATGCAACTATCATATTCGTCGAATATGGTATTAGAGCTCTTCTTTTGAAGAGTTCTATTGTGCACTCCATAACCATCCTTACAAGAGTCATAGGATCTTTCAAGAATCTTCAACATGGTGGAAAAACAATCCTTCAACAATTATCTTTATCTTCATCCAAGTGAAAACCCAACCAATTCTCTTGTATCACCGGTTCTTGATTCAACCAATTACCACTCATTGAGCATATCCATGATCATTGCCCTCAGTGCTAAAACAAGATTGAGTTTATTCAAGGAAATATCCCACAACTGTGCAAGACTGATCCACAATTTTCTACATGGAACCGGTGCAACAACATGGTGGTTGCATGGCTCGTACATTTTGTCTCCCTTACGATTCGGTAAAGCATAATCTGGATGGATGTTGTTGCTAACATCTGGAACGATCTTAAAGTCAAATATTCATAAGGTGATCTTCTCCGTGTTTCTGAATTGCAAATGGAAGCCGCTTCGTTGCACCAAGGAGAATTATTAGTTATTGAATATTTTACCAAGCTTAGGGTACTGTGGAATGAACTTGAAAATTTCATACGCGATCTAATGTGTGTTTGTCAAACCAAGTGTTCATGTTCTATTACTAGTATAATTGCCCAGAGAAAGCATGAAGATCAAGCCATGCAGTTCCTCCGTAGACTCAATGAATAGTACAACAACATTAAGTCTCATGTGTTGTTGATGGATCCAATTAATTACAAAGATATTTTCTTTTGTAACATAGTAAGAAAGATAACTTGGTAATAATCTCTTCATTGTCACAGCAAAGAATGTCAACATCAATACCAGAAAAAATAACTCCACTACTACATGCACTTTATGCGAAAGAAATGGCTATACTGATGTTGTTTGCTACAGAAAACATGGATTCCCCACTAATCAAGATAACAATGGATTCCCCACTAATCAAGATAACAAGGCTATCAAGAATCGAAAGGTTTGCACACATTGTGGAAGAAATGGACACACCATTGAAGTATGTTTTTGGAAGTATGGCTACCCATCAAGACATAGATATGGATCACAAGTCAACAATATGAAAATTCAAGAAGAAGAAAGTAATCAAGATTCCAAGAATTTTAAGTCAAATATTCGCCTCTTCTCATAACAGTATCAAACTCATTTAAATCTTCTACAACAAACTGGCGATGACACTACTGCTAAGCAAACACAAATTAATCAAATAGGATCCATCTCTACACATTCTACTCTACAGGTATCATAAAACCTCACATTTTTTTCTTGGATAATAGATTCAGGAGCTCCTGACCATGTGTGTGCCTCACTATCCAATTTTTCTTTATATAAACCTGTCAATACCCAATTTCGTCCGGGGATTATATTTTTTTAAAAAAAAAAAAAATAATAAATAAAAAAATTGAAAAAATAAAAAGGTAGAAAAATATATATATTTATGTTTGAAAAATGCTAAAAAAAATATAGGATAATATTTTATGGATATATAAAAAATACATTTCTAACACATTTTTTTAAAAAAAAGAAAAAATTTACAAAATTATAATAAATAAATAAATACAAAAAGAGGACCCAAAATAATAAAAATAATAAAGTATAGATAGAAAAAAAAAAGGGGAATCCAAATAAAAAAAATGAGGTATAAAAAAAAAAAAAGACCCAAACCAAGGAACCTTGGCCCAAAAGAAATAACCCTAATTTTTAACCTAAGGGTAACCCTAAAAGTAAAGGCATGGGCAATAATAAAAAGAGGAGAGGGTGGCTGTAAATGGGGACACAAGAAAGGGGGCACGGAAAAACAGTCAAAAAAAAAGAGAAGGCAACAACGAAAAGAGAAGAAGAAGAAAAAAAAGAGAGGAGGAGAAGCAGGATAGAAAATCAAATTTGACGGTACTCTTTCTTAGTTTTTTTATACTTTTATTATTATTGTTTTACACTTGATTGGTGTTTGTTTTTTATATTCATGGTTTGTTTTACACTTGGTTGGCGTTTGTTTTTATATTGATTGGTTTGTGGAGTGTGTTGTGGGTTGTAGCCACCATCACATTCACTCACTCACCCCTTTTATCTCCGTCCTTTTTTTTTTTCTGTTTTATAAACCAAAATCATCCCTTCAACACCATTTCGCTTTCTTTTATGTGTTCTCACTTTTGTCTCTCCAAAAAAAAAACCGCATCATCTACTCTCTTTCTCCGATCCCTCCGCCATCGTTATGAGTTTAGTAAGAAACCTTGGCAATTAGAAAATCAGGGTTTTAGGTGGCCATGAGAGGAGGAAGGAGAAATTTTAAGAGGGCAACAGAAGAAAAACATGTAACCCTTCAAGATGGGCAAAGCATCGTGCAGAAAAGCATGTGGGTTAAATGAGGGAGCTATGTTATTGTTGATGCAACTAGAAAGGAAAAGGCTCTTGAATCGGGTAGCAAGGTTGCATGCTTTGTTTCTCAAGTTCTTGGCCTGGAAATTTTAAATCTACGGTGGTAGATGAATCAAATGAAATTTCTACCTCCCCACGAGAGAATGAATTGGAGGATAGTGATGATGATGTGGCATATGGGGGGAAAAGTGGCAGCGGTGATGTGGGTTGCGTTTGTGGGGGAAAAGTGGTAGCGGTGGTGTGGGTTGCGTTTGGCCAAATCCCTTTTATTTTTATTTTTATTATTTCTTATATTATTTATTTATTTATATTATGTTATTGTAATTTATTTATTTTTTATTTATTTATTTATGTATTTATTTATTTATTTAATTTTATTTTTATTTTATCATTTTATTATTTATCTTTATCTTTATTCTTTTTTTTATTTTATTATTATTCCAATTAGTTTATTTATCATAACAAAATAAAAAATCTTGATTATTTTTACAAAAAATAATAATTAACAAGTCTAAAATTTAATTTAACATTTTGCCTAACTTGTAATTTATTAGATAATTCCAACATTTACCATGTTACTAAAAAAAAAAAAAAAAATTATGTGAATTCTAATTATATATATGGCTACTAACGTCATTTTATAATTAGCATTCGATCATATAAAGCATAATTTTAACGTACGGCCTTTAAATAATAATTTTGATATAATTTTAATTAATTAGGTATACTTGCTTACTAAATTTATATATTAGGTTATCATGATAGTTTTATCATAAGAAAGATAAGGGTTAAGTATGATCACGCGCATCATCTTATACTTGATATCTTATCTTTTATTAAAAATTTAAATATATATTTATATTTTCCTTTTAAGTTTTAATTGATCTATTTATATCTGTCATGTCATTATATATTTTATATTTTCTCAAAGTTTACTCAAATTATAATTATAATTTTATAAATATTTACTAATAATTCTATAATAAATCTCTTTTTATTCAAAATTTTTTTTGTACCCACTTTTAATATGATTGTGAAATTTACATTTCCTTTTCATATTAAAAAGTTGTTTAGATGTTTGTACAATCATGTACATTGTCTTACATCCAAAACTTATTATATTCAAATATTTTTATATCACCTATATATAAAATAATCATTTAAATATATATATGGCTATACACGTCATCTTATATTTAACCTTTAACTAAAATTTATTCAGATAAAATAAATATGTTTCAATCATTTTAAGCCAATTTATATAGCAATCTATAATATCCATGTATAGTTTACACTATCTTGATTTATTATAAGATTGATAAAAAAGAATAAAATATATAATTTATTTTTTTATTTTTCAAAACTCATATCTCTTTAAAATTACAAATCATAAAATAAATAGAGAAAACAATATTTTAGGAAGAACTACGTAACCTTGATTTTCCATTCTAAATGGAAATACGTAGGAGTAAGGTTAATATCTTGTCGGGCCCAAATAAATTCTAATTTAATATTTTTCTTTTTTAACAATAAAAATATTTTTAATTTTTACTTTATAATATTTTATTTCTTTATAGGGGAAACAAATATTATAAGATCATATTTATTTTGCATATTTAATTGAAAGGTAACCGTCTTAAGACGGACGTTGTAGGGTGCTGATACCTTCCCTACACGTAATCGACTCCGGAACCCATTTTTTTGTTTCGAAGACCATTTTAGTTTTTCCATAGTTTTCCTTAATAAACTATGGTGGCGACTCCTTTGTTCCCCTAATCGACTCCATTTCTTTTTACGTTCGCCGGTCCCGTCGTGACCCCGGTTGCGACAGATGGCGACTCCACTGGGGACTTATTTGTCTAGAGAGTCAAGCCTAATTAATTAAATATGCAAGATATATGTTCTTATTTATTTGTTTTCCCTTTTTTTGTTTTCTATATTGTTGTGTTTTCTTTTGCTAGTTTTTTGTCATGAATATTTGATTGTTTTCCCTTCTTAATATTTTTGGTATATTGTCTTTTCTTTTGCTATTTATTCGCCACAAATAAGTATGTGATTTGACCATTGAACCATAGGGTAGATGACAACTGCTATATCTGTCTAGGACTTTTCTGGTTATTTTGCAGGTGAGGGGTTATGGGTTTGCATCATATGCTCCCTTCACACACACACTATGGCATATCTTGTGCATTGAGTAAGGCTCAACACCCGAGTCTGAGTGAACTTAGAAATAGAGGGGTTGTGTAGCAGTGTCATTTGGGATGTACTTCCTATTTGGCTATTGTGAGAACCCCAACCAGAGTTTGTTCTCTTTATTGGTATCCTCACATCTAGTAGACTTCCAACTGTTGTGAGAAATACCATAAAGCGATCTATAGCTCCGGTGGCCTTATACCTTTAAGATTAGGAGCCATCCTTTGTGAGTATGCATATAAATTACCTTAGATCCCTAGGTGTTACAGTTATAAACCTTGATTAGGGCACAAAGGGAGAGAATATGATATCCTGTTACCGCTCACCAATTATCTGTTTTTGCTATTAATGTGCATCATAACATATCATATAAAAATGTGCATCATGTCCACCTTGTATTTCATGTAAATATGGAGCATCTCAAGAGGCATGTTCGTGTGGTAGTACTCATCATGAATGACATTGTGTTTGCATCAATTACATCTCATGCATAACATATTTTCTTTTCTTTCCATACCATACATGTAGCAAAGTCATAAGATTAAGGGGCATTTGTTGTTTCCTCATGCATCGCATGCATTAGTTTCTCACTAGTTTCATTATTCTTTTGGTTCTGTTAGGTAAGAGGTTGTAAAGCTCTTTGAGTATCTCACCGGAAGATGGAAATTAATATGGGGTCTGAGGGGAAGAGAGAATCTGAGAGGGTTGCGTTAAGAAAGAAGTTACAGTTGAAGGCTAGTTGTGCAAATATGACCAGTTTGAGAGAATTGGGGCGCAAACTGAAGACTATACGAGGGGATGCTTTTAGAAAGAAATATGGGAACTTGTTAAATCTGATAGAAGTGGAGGTACAAGAATCTGCAATCACTGCCTTAGCTCAATACTATGACCCATCATTGAGATGTTTTACATTTCAAGATTTCCAATTGGCCCCGACAGTGGAGGAATTTGAGCAAATTCTGGATTTGCCTCTAGAAGAAAAGATTCCTTATCGGCATATAGAACAACATGCTTCCATCTTGACAATTGCTAATATAACAAAGATACATCCAAAGGAATTGGAGGAGCGCCAGGTGAATAAAAATCAAGTCAAAGGCTTCACAAGAGCATACTTGGAGCAGTATTTGCATCATTTAGCCGATAAAGGAGACTGGGAAACATTCATGGATGTTTTGGCTCTCACTATTTATGGAATCGTGTTATTTCCTAGTACCAAAGATTTTATAAATAGTGTTGCAATTGATGTATTTGTCGCTAGCAGAAACAGATTGGAAAACCCAGTCACAGCTTTATTGGCCGACGTTTATGCTACTATGCATTTCTGTCACGAGAGAAAGGGGAAAAAGATTCTTTGTTGTTTGCCAGTGCTATTTGTGTGGTTCATCACGCGTGTCTTTAAGAGATCGGGTGATTTAAAATGCCCTGTAGAGGAGTTGCTACAGTGTAAACCTAATGTGATGGGTGGAAGTGAATGGGCTCAACACTTTGCTAGTTTGAGTGAAGAGAAGATTAGATGGCATCCATCCTGGCAAGTTAGAACTAGCCTCATTTTTCGTATTGGAAGTTATCCCAATGTGCTTCTCATAGGCACTAGAGCTTGCATAAGTTACAATCCTGTTCTATCTCAGAGGCAATTTGGTTATCCCATAAGAAGATCACCCACCCCAGAGTCGCTTGCTTCTCTAGTTTTCTTTTATGAGGATGGCCATTTTACCAAGGTGCTTCAACAAGTTCGAAGCGCTTGGGAAAATGTGGTGCATATGGATAAGAACTTAAGACCAAGGGATGTCGAAGGAAGACTTAGTTATCGACAATGGATTGCACAGAGAGTTGAGGAAATCAAGCTACCCTTTAAGCCGATTTTCTCCCATCCAAAAGATGACGAGCTACCCGAGAAGATAGAAGCTGAAGAAGTAAGCCAACTAAAAGCCGAGCTGGAGAAGATGAAAGTAAGAAATGAAAAACTATCTGAAGACCTCTGTAGGGCCAATAATGATTATGTCGATATGAAAAAAGCAAAATTGGAAAAGGAGAAGGCTTACGAAGAAATCCTCAAAAATCAAAGGTCAAAGAGAGATTATACTTTCAGAATTAAGCAAGACCTTGCTGCTGCCAGTACAGAGCTAGCAATGAGGATTTAAGAGCGAGATGCAGCGTTGTCAGCGGAACACCAGTGGAAGCATCTCTTTGATGAGGCCAAAAGAGATAAACAAGAAGCTTTGAGGAGATTTCGTGACATGCAAATTAAAAATAATGGGCTAGAGCAACAATTGAAGGAGGTGGTTACAGCTTGCGAGCAGAAGATAAACAAGGAGCACTGGCAGTTGATAGATGCTGAAGAAAGGCATCAGAACATGATAGCACAACTGGAGGGTTATATCAAGGAGCAAGAAAATGTTGCAGAACATTGGATGAGATGCTTCTCCCAACTAGCTTCTCTAGCTAATGGGGCAATAGATGAGGTCCCTAGAATGTTGTCTGATGCAGAATCAATGATGCCAATCTTTAACCCACCCGAGGAGATCAAGATTTTCATAAATCATTGCAAATGGCTAGTGGGAGAGATGAAGGACCTGATTGTCAAATCTAGGAATCTTTGATGATTAATTTGTACTTCTTTTATATTTCTTGAACTAGTGGAGAAGAAATGTATTGGATTTGAGATCCCTCACATTGTATGAACTTATTTAAGGAATGGAATTATGTTACACGACTTTGACCCTATATCAATTCTCATCTTCAACCCGATCAAGTTGGGAAGGGATACTCATTTAGCTTTATGATTTCTTTATAATTGAAACTTTTTTTATAAACACATGCATTCTTTTCTATTTGTCTCTTCTAATCTCATTAATAAAAATAAAACAGTTTGCGTAATATAACGGCAAAACCACCGCATCACCGTTATAGGACTCGTGCTAATAGAAAAGCAATGGAAGAGTGGGAAGAAGCTCAGGGAGCTATGAAGGCTGATATTAACCAGTTGAAGGATCAAATGAGCCAGATATTAGAGGCATTGAAGAGTTTGAAGAGTAATGAAGAAACCTCAGCCACAGTAGAGGGAGATGGGACACCCCTCTATCCCCCAGGTTTTGCTAGTGGCCCCATGAAAGTTCAGAGTATCAATGCCTAAGGGAATGTGATGACTGGCACAGCATATCTTCCCCATAACCTGCAACCTCAGGGCACAAATGAGGTTCAACCGCAACCATTTCCTCCATACGGTCTCCCTCTTGGTTACACTCCACTAGTGGGTGATCAGCCTGAGGAAGACCGAGTTATACCTCAAACAAGTACTCTTGAACCCACTCAAGTACCAATATATCCCCATGTTATGCCAAACCATATGAATCCAACCTATGCAATGGGAGGTAATATGTCCGGAATGGCTGGTATCTCGAATCCTCATGTCCTTGCTCAACCAAAAGCCTTACATTTTACTATGGGAGAGGAATCTCAGTTAAAACCCGCAACCCATCTTACTACTCCAGGGGGGACAGTTGGAGATGTTGAAGCAAGAAGCAAACTGGAAGTTTTAGAAGAAAGATTGCGGGTTATAGAGGGAGGAGGAAGTTATGGTTTTGGTGATGCTGCAGGGTTGTGCTTGGTCCCTGACGTTCTAGTTCCTCCTAAATTCAAGGTATCGGAATTTGAAAAGTATAGAGGAATCACTTGTCCAAAAAGTCATCTGACTATGTATTGTCGAAAGATGGCGGCTCACGCCTATGATGATAAACTGTTAATCCATTTCTTGCAAGATAGTTTGGCTGGTGCGGCCTTAAACTGGTACATGCATCTAGAACCTGCCCGCATTCGATCCTGGAAGGATTTGGTGGACGCTTTCCTTAAACAATACAAATATAATGCGGATATGGCCCCTGATAGGTTGCAACTACAAAGCATGAGTAAGAGGGAAGCTGAGACATTCAAAGAGTATGCTCAACGTTGGAGAGAAGTAGCTGCTCAAGTTGAACCACCTCTCCATGATAGAGAGATGACAACTATGTTTATTGATACTCTACAGTCTCCTTTTTATGAGCACATGATAGGAAGTGTCTCATCGAAATTTGCAGATATTGTCATCATCGGGGAAAGAGTGGAAATTGGTTTAAAGAGTGGAAAGATTGCACATAATCCTCCAAGTTCATCAAATACAAAAAAGGTGGCATTCAATGTTGGTAAAAAGAAACAAGGAGAGACTCATGCACTACCCCCCTGATGAGTCAAATATTTATCCTATTTTATTTATCTAATTATGTTTTGTTAATGTTTATAAGTTGTTAATAATGATAAATTAAGTGTTATTTAAGTTATTAGACCTTTTGAGGCCTTAACACTAAATTGTGCATAAAAACAGTAAATTAAACATTATTTTGTACTAACCCGAAACTGACATGGTTCACTGTTTAATTTATTGTAATTTCTACAGAGATCCAAATTCCTTGATTCCAGTTGCAGATTAAAGTAGACATGTTGAGCTTTAAGACAAAATTTGAAGCGTGCAAATTGGATAAGAATTGAAGATTTCACACGCGTTTGAAGTTGGTCCATGTGCAG